>WSUE01000072.1:0-132547 GCA_019633535.1 Tulasnella sp. JGI-2019a | reverse complement strand
TGTAGGAAACTTCTCTTAGGAGAACTAAGTGGTTTGCAAGTCTAAGCTCAGTCAGTGTACTGAAAGCATCAGTCAGCTTTAGGAGGATGTTAGGAGAACGTTCTGGAAGATTCCTTAGAATTTAGTATATATATAGAGCGAGGGGAACACTGTAGGATTCCCCATCGCAAACACCTGTTTGTAATCTAGAGCCTTCAATCCATTCTCTCTTATCCCTCCTCTCAAAAGCAACCCATTGCCATTAGTAAGTGCTCCTGTTTGACACCCTCAGCACAGTAGTGCCCATCAGAGTTTAGCAAGGAGCTAACTCTTCACAATAGAATCCTTCCTCACAGGCCACTCCACATCCCTGAAATGTAATGACTACACCACAGTGCTGATCCCAACCACAGATGACATCCCACAGGGTTCACCACTCTCAGGACTCCTCTACCTCTTCTACAACTCGCCACTGGTAGACTTAGCAGCAGATCCCACAATCACAGTCCAACTAGACTCACTAGGATACACTGACAACATCGAGATTTCAGCAATCGGCTCCATGGTGCAGGAGGCCTGCACCTCCCTATTGCAAGTGCTACCAACCACCTCAGGATGGTCCCTCCACTCCAGCTCCACACTTGACATACCAAAAACCAAGTACATGATCCTCACATGCAACCACAGCAAACAGGACATGACCCTGTTCACCTTCAGCAACCACTGCATAGTGCCATCCACACACATGATATACCTAGGAGTAGCAATTGACAATGAGCTATGCTGGCATGAACAGGGAGCAAGAGCTGCATCTAAAGGTCACAACATGCTAATGGCCCTCTCTTCCCTAGCTTGAACCACCCATGGTGTCCCCCTCTACCACTTCATGCACCTCTACAACAGCATTGTCACAACCAAATCAGACTACAGCACCATCATCTGGCACAAATTTGGCATGACCAGCTCCAAAGCAATCAATGACCTCAACAAAGTACATAGACTTTCCCAACACATCACCCTTGGCACATTCTGCATGACCCCAAACTCTGCTCTCCAATTTGACAGTAACCTCCTCCCACCATCTGTCTGCCTTGACTGCAAAGTATCCCACACAGCTGCACAACTCCTAACACTTCCAGACTCAAACCCGGCAGGGCCCCTAGCTCATTGGGCACTAGCAAGGGCAGTCAAATCCCACTGCTCACCTCTACACCTGGTATTCCACTCAAAAACCTCGTTCTCATTCCCAAACAACCTAGAAACCATCCTTCCCTTCATGCACCCACCATGGTGGAATTCACTTGCTACATCAATCATTACCCCTGATTGGGAAACTGCCATCCAAACACATGACCACATGTGTGCATCAGCAAACAGATCCATATACCACATCTACAGTGATGGATCACACACAGATGAAGGTATAGGTACAGCAGCCTATGATCCCTTACATGACAGAGAAGAGCTCCAACACCTAGGCACACCCAATGTCCACACAGTATATGAAGCGGAACTGGTGGGTGTCTCACTCATGCTCAAATTAGCTGACCACCTCCCAGTTTCAGCCACCAAATGCATCATCCACCTCGACAATCAGGCCACCACACACAATGCTGGCTGCCATCCATGAGTCAAATCAGGCCAACACCTCATGACTGCAATCCAAAATCAACTACAATCCATACACTGCCAATGGCCACACCTCACCATCAAGGTCAGATGGATCCCAGGTCACAGTGGCATTGAGGAAAATGAACAGGTTGATGAATATGCCAAAGCTGCCACTCAACCACAGGCAGACCACCCCACTCTCCCAGCCTCCCTCTCAGCCATCCACATGCAGATCAATGCTCACTTCAACATCCTGTCTGAACCCACCGACATGGGAGAATGCCACCACCTCATCTGCAGCAAATGGTCATTGACACAAACCTTCAACATGCTAGCCTCCCTCTCAAGAGGCTCCTGCAGCATCCTAGTCCAGCTCTGCTCAGGCCACATCACCCTCAGACAGTATCTCAACTGCTTTGCCATCATAGACTCCCCCTCATGCACCCTCTGCAGGGAGAGGGAAACAGCAGCTCACTATCTAATGACATGTCATAGGTACTGTGCACAGTGAAGGCACCTGATCTCCTTGCTGCACACAGAGGTGGCAAACCTTGGCACACACCTCAATCCTCTATTGCTGACCACACTCCTTTCCAATCCCATTGCAGTACCACATGTCATTGTATTCATCAAGGCCACACGACATTTCCCATTACACACTCCCTACATCCCTCACACACCATGTCACAGCTGCCCTGCAGCCAATGCCACTTAGACCCCACCAGGCTTGCCCCAACCTTGGAGATCCCACAGCACTCCCCTCACACTCCTTCCCATATTTATCACACCTATGCCCATATGCCTATGCCCCTTCCCTTTCTCCTTTTCCTCTTCTTTCTTTATTCTTCGTGTACTCACCACTACATCCCACTCCTTCATCCCACTGTTCACTTTCCCTATGATAATGTAATGCCTCCTAATTAGGTCTCTTCTCTCACTTGGGCCGCCCCAGATTGTCATTCCCCCACACTCGCTTCCTCACCCAATCCACTCGTCCTCATCCCCCCCCCCCTCACACTCTCTCCCCCTTCACGCTCCCACACTCCACCACACATCCACTCCCCCCACCTCGTACACCACCCTCCCTCGGCTCCCAGACCACCCACCTCTCCCGAGCATAAACACACTTTGCCATAAATGTCGTCCTCAACTTCTGAATCTCCCTCCTACATACATGATACCCACCTGTTGCCTCAAACCATTGTTTAGTTACAGTCTGTCATAAGCCTACACGGCTCGGATACGGACTATAGTATGACATCATCATCATCATCATCATCATCAAGGGCTCAGGATGTGGCAAGTGGTACCAGAGGTTCTTAAGCATGTACTGCGGGCCATCCGATGTCCGGATGTCCATATTATCGATATTGAACCAGGAATGGAGCGTAGCGGGAACATCACACACACACTAGAATTATTGGAAGCGCTTAGATCATTTATAACTCCAGCCTTGACACTCGCTACTCGTTCTGCCACCGCCATGAAAATTTCCGACCACTTAACGGTCCGTTTATCATCTGCACACCCGAACAGTTCCGACTTCTTTGTCCAGCTTAGGTGCCTGGGCGATGTTGATTGGTTATTCCACATCATCGCCCGCGCACCAGCGATCAGTGACCTGACTATGATCGGGCAGTATGGTCTACAGCCGTTCGTACAAGAGCTCCGGACAATCCCGATGGCAGGCTGCGAGTGGATGCTCCCGAACCTGCATTCCATCAAGTCAGAATACTGCAAGCTAGCCGGAGCGGGTATTTTAGATCTAGTACGAGCGCGTAAAAACATGGCCGGGACTAATTCGTGGGATGTAAATGGCAAAAAGCCTGCGATGCTGACGAAGCTGGTGATATCAGGGAGGTCGGGGATGGACTTGGTCACTTGGCGAGAAATCCGGGCAATCATGGGGGAGAACGCATCTTGGGCCACACATAAAGGTATTGGCAGTAACGAATCAGTAGGGCTCTCGGGCTCAGAAAGGCAGGCTTTAGGTTTAGTGTAGGGAGATGTGATTGTGGGTTTTTTCCATGTAATACATACCAGTCAATACATGCCAATTCCGCTACCTACAAGGGTTCATATACAGGGCTTAAATACCTCCGTAACCATGTGTGGGGTTTTTACATAGGCTGCAGTCGCAACTTTAAGTCATCCCTGTAACATTAGATGCCGAAGTGAAACCACCTTCTTTACGCACCTCATTTCATCGTCTTATTCTGTATCTTCACAGTCTTTCCAGCTTAGGGTGTCGAGCCTCATAACAGCCTTAATGTTGAGTTTCCCTAAACTAGCTAGTAGTGCGAATGCAAACTCCACAAAACACATATAGATAGCTTGATGCCTTAACCTCAGACCATTCCAAGTCCCTCTGAACCTCTCATCGTCGCGCCGGGGCCCTTACTACAAGAGCTTCGCGATAATATGCCACGAGGAAATACTGGGGATGGGCAAAAATCCACTTTCTCTAAATCAGTAATAGTTGACATCCATTTTCATCGAAGGCTTACCTCAACGAATATTGAAAGGGATCACTGCTGTCCGTCTAAAATTCACGTTCCGGATTTTGATCGAGATCTTCCGGTATATCCCAACGGCGTCGAGATACCCCAATCGGATACACACTCTAGCGCACGTTTGCAGAGCATTAATGTAAAGAATGCAAATGGCGGAAACCCTGTGATGTTGACAAAATTGACGGTATCTGGGGCGTCTCTGATGGGCTCAACTATTTGGCAAGAGATCAGGATGATCTTGGGTAAGAGCGGATCATGGCGGGCTGAAGATGACGACAGTGACAGCGAAGGACCCGATATCTCGGGTTCAGGAGCGCCAGAGTCGGAGAATGGACCCGTTTAGTGTCGAGGCGGTATGATCGTAGATATCGTTCAGCTCTGAAATGCATATCACAATCCGTGCCATGAGTCCATGAAGAACTAGCAGATTGGGAGGTGTAGAAGGTAAATCCCGCAAACATCATATATATATATATATATATGTTGAAGATATTGACCTCATAAGAGTTGAAAGGAGTTGCGATAGCCTCTACGTGGCACAAGTCGTCAGACATGTGACCACTGGAGTGCAATTCTCTCTATTCTGGTTTGTAGATATATCATACACAATCGATCCATGGTCACGCCCTACACTGCCCACTGGAAGCTATGGTTCTAATCTCCCTCGGTACGTCAAACAGTCATAGATTTCCTTTCTCAGAGTTTCCGCTGACCCATCGTGATCATCCATGAAGAGACTAGGCTGATCCCCCTCATACGGCCTTGCTCTAACGAGTCTTGTAAAACTGGGGTGCGCTCTTTGAGCGAAACTTTCATGATCTACTGTAATTTCGAGGCCACGGGATCAGACTACCTTTGGGGAGAGCCTTTTTTGGGGCCGATGAGGTCAGGGAGATTGGGCCTTGGAAACAAAACGTGATTATGAACAACTGAACGAGAGAGATGGCGAGCTGGTCGATAACGATGTACTGATTAAAGCACATTCGAAAGCATCACCAAGTATTCGCCGCAGTCAATTGGGGCATCAAGAGCTGAACAATGTCGTTGAGATCTAAGTGAAATGGAATCCAATGTTCGAAGAAGCTAGTAACGTGACATGTAAGAAGGTGGTCATTGGATGCAGCTTCTTCGGGTCCGATCTAAGCCTCGTATATCATAATCATCCCGCGCAGGATGGTTTTAGCTATATAAGACCAATGGTTGAGGCGACTCAATGTCTCTCAAGGACAAGGATCCCCCTTTCCCTCCATTTCCATTCCACTAGCAATGCGCTCAATCTCCTTCGTGCTCATCGTCACGTCCCTCGTTTCGCCCGGTATCTCTGCTCATTGCAGGGCCTCGCTGGTGACCGACGCCGTCTCACGGTTCGCAGGATATGGCATCGATGCTCTGTCCGATTCCTTCGCTCATGATGATTTCGAGTCCAACACCATCTACAAGGTGCTCAAGGAAAAGAATGAGTAAGTAGAATGTTCTTTCAATATATGAAAGGTATCGCACATCGATCATCTCCTATTAATCTTCAGGTTCAGCATGCTCGTAAAGCTCATCGACAAGGTGCCTCGGGTTCGCGAGATGCTTGACGGCGACAAAAGGTAAGTCGTATCAGCCCTTTCCCTTAATGCCCATGTCATTTATAAGTTCGGCGTACTTCTGCTACAGGCTCACCTTCTTCGCACCCACCAATGACGCCCTCGAACGCTACCACAACGTCCCCGGTTTCCCCACCGGCGGCGACGATAAGAACCGAATGGACAAGATCCTCGAGGATACTTTCAAATACAGCATGATCCCTTGCGTGATCGAGTCCCGTATGTTCGGCGAAAACTCTACCATTGTTACGCAACTCCGAGCTCGTGACGGAAGCTTCGACGATGCCGAACGTCGCATCAAGATCCAGGCTGGTGGTGGTTCAATACAGAAAGCGACAATCAACAACTACGTTCACGTTACCCAGGCCGATGTTCCTGCCAAGAATGGTTAGTTCTTATTTACTTCTTTTTGCTTGTCTTGATCTAACGTTCCATTGGCGCAATGGTTTGAATTGCTCAGGTATCATCCACGTCATTGACGCGCCTCTGTACCTGCCTCCTGATATCATGGATATTGTCTACATGCTTCCTCAAAAGCTGTCAATCACGGTGAATGCAATTGGGTCTCAGGTTTATTATATATTGACCTGACCTACCGCTTAACTCCATAGGCTACCGCTCTACTCAAGACCAACCTTCAGAGCAACTATGAGTTCAACAGCGGATACAAGAAGAAGTCGGGCAATGACCAAGAGCGCCTGGGTCACCACAACGACAGATACGGACAGGTGAGTTGCCCCTCATGAATCACCGCTTGATGGTCACGTTCATTTGTATCGTCACCTAAGGGCTCCCCCGACACCACCCTCTTCGTCCCCACTAACGAGGCGTGGGAGAGACTCCCTGAGGACCTCCTCCTCTACCTTTTCTCTCCTAGGGGCGAACGCACTCTCCGCAAACTCATGGCTTTCCATACGCTTCCCGACAATATCGTCTTCACTGAATGGAATCGTCAGGTTCACAACCGCCACTCTTTCTTCGACGATGAGGATCTCTCCTTCGAATGGGATAAGCATTTCAACTCCTGCATCGACCAAAAGATGCCCGTTCATGTGAAGAAGTCGAAGAACAGGTCGTCCGAATCGAACAAGTACAATGTCCAACTTCAGGCGCATGGTATCTATTCCCACGTGATCGATAACCCTGCCCAGAATGGCGTCTTCCATACTCTGCCGCAAGTCTTGAGCCCAAGGAGGGTTGAAGGGATCAATGAGGAACAGAATCAGAAGGATTGGGAGGAATGGAAGGATTGGTTGATGGAGTGAGTATTGTTTTTCTTTTCCCTATCATTTATTTTTCCCTTGGTCTTTTCAATTGAGGATGTAGATTGATGATCGATGGACTGATTATTACTATTTAACATAGGTGGAGCTCCAAGCATCATGAGGAAGAGTCCAACTGAAAACCCGAGGTATCCGTGAACCTCCCCCAAAAAGATCTGAAATGAATGCCCTCCGGGCCGAACTCTTTTTTCTTCTTCCAAATTTGTACATTGTTTTTGAACTCTGTACACCAAATGAGCAAAATTTTGACTACGTATGTCGGGGTCATCTGTGGTGCTGGCCAATGGAGACCAATGCCCCTCTTCCTCCTGGATGGGGTGTAAACAAAGGGCAAAATAATGATAGGAGCTTTGCTGTCACAGTGCTATATGCGTTGGCCCCGTCTCTCATTACAAAACCAACTGCTCATCAATACGCTATACTTTCAAGGCGTCTGATCAAGATGTAGTTGACTACTATAGCTTCCACATTTATAAAAATCCCAAGGTGACTACTCAGGTATCTTGCTACTTGGACGTAGGTTAATTGATACACAAAACGAGCAGCTGCCAATACTCGAGGGACCTCAGTTTTTCGTTTCCATGATATAGAACGCCCGGGTCCGATCCCTTTGGGATCTCGGCTCACCCTGCGGGTGTCTTAAGGTTTATATTCCACAAATCGTTGCTTCAACACTTATCTGTGATGGAGTAGGCGTTGCGCTGGTTAGTGCCGCTGTCTTAGTCACTTTATGGTTCCGTAACTTGCCTCTGGAATGAACGGTTATAAGGCTAAACGATCCTGAGGAATTATCTTGGCCAAGTTTTGGCCTGATTTAACGGGTACCTTGAAGTAAGCTTAAACGTTTTGTGCGCCCCAGTTGGTTGGCCACTAGTGGACGATTTTGTTTTGGTATGCCGAGTTATACACTCATGATACCAAAGGCCACTCTCAGATCCGGCCTTTGGGAAAGCGATGCGAGGGTTAATGGCATTCGACAAACGCGGGTGTTAGGGCCTTTGACTTGACTGGACAAAGCAAAACCAATAAAATTAATCATCGGGGCATTTAAGGGTTTCATATCCTCAATTGAGGTACCAACAAGACGATACCATCTGGCCAAAGTCCAAAAATCCACCAGATAACGCAAAGGTTCGACTCACATCATGACCGTGATTATTGTCCTGGCCGAGATAAGGCTACATAAAATTAGTGCGTTGAAAGTTTCAACGGCCCTCAAAAAATTATTCGGTTTCGTCTTCCATTAGCCATTAGCTCATTGCTACACCCCTCGCTGCGCCCACCATCTCTGCTCCTTGCGAATCTTGGACCCTGGTGCCTTTTCATGGCTCACCGTTGACCAACGTGAATACAAACTCTAGGTGCAACCCCAAATTGATCCAGGTTTGAGGCCCCCCCATAGTGGCGCTAGAACTCCTGGATCAAGAGCTTCGTGATGATGTAAACGATTAAAAAAGGTGGACACAGTATACACTAAAAAGTACACGGACAAACAAAGACAGGAATGCACGATTGCTTGTCTTCAAAAGACCCTTTAACCTATGGCTCGACGATCTTCTCGAGGAGCTCCTTGAGATCGTCCCGTATATCTCGAAGCTGAGCGTAAGCTTTTATCAGCTCGTCCCGACTCAAGTCTGATGCCTCACTCTTCACACGGATCAATTCTGTCAGAGCGGCCTGAAACTGTATGGCGGCCGGAGTCTTGTAAGTGGACTTTGTGCGCTGAATTGGTGCGCGCGCGTGCGTAGTGGCGCCAACGGACCCGGAACGGGACGAACTCGGCTGTCGGTGGGGGTGATCGATGTAGCCGTTAAAGCCTGCCCTAGTGCCGATGACCTCGTCATCATTATTACCGTGAGCCTTTCGCATTAGGGTAGATGACATGCGTGCACCAGCAAGGCCGATGGGCGTATCATCGAATGTGCGCCGTACTGCATAGATCCTTGTATATTCTCGTTCGATGTATACATTCTGCTCGTCATCGTCTTTTTTGAAGCACAAGTATCAGTAAAGGCCGATAACATGATGGACTAGTTAACTCACTGCTCTGATCCGTCTGTTGGGAAATAATCTTCCTTTTCCTTGGCGACGGCTTATGAGCGTTTTCGAGCTTTGGTTTGGTTTTAGAAGCCTTCGCTTTGCGAGACGAGTCTTTGGAAGTTGACCTAACGAAGACTTTATTGGTAGATGATTGTAGGTTATCGAAAGGGTCCGACTGCTGATGTGATTTCCCAGCATGCACGGGAATAGTTTGTGAACGGTAGAGCTGTTTGAGGGTGGGGACCAGGACATCCACAACCAGCTTCCCCCGGGCTGATTTCTGGGCCGATGATCCTCTGGCAGGTCTCACGGCCATGGCAGGTGCTATTGGACGTGGGGCCGTGCGGGCGACGGCGACCTTGAGGGTCGATTGCGACTGGGTTTCGAGGTCCGAGCGACTTTCACGTCACGCGTTTTCAGGATACCATGAGGTTTGACGAAATTGGTAATTGGGCTTGGAACCGGTGATAGATATGGTTTATGGAGGCGATGGTTCTTATCGTCTGTCTTGGTGGAGCTTGTTCCAGTCAATAATAGAGTGGGCGAGCCAGTTTCACTGTCGCTAGGGATGGGCGACTGGCCACGGAGCTTCTTTTTTGGTTTGATGACTGTGATTTGGATCATTATGATTCATATTGTCCTCAGTCTGGGCTAGGAAACAGTCTGAAGACATACTTGGCGCGTATTGCTTCCTCTTACGTGTCGCGATCGCCCCACCACCATCACCCGACTCTGTGACCAGAATACTTTCGACGGCCTCGGCATCATCGTATTCTTCTTCAAGGACATTCGTAGCAGGCACCACGTCGGGTACAAAGTTGTCCTCACCATCCGCTGGGGGGACTCTCTTTCTTGATGCCACGTACTGTGCTTTAGAAATAGGTCTAGACGCAGACCTGGGTCTAGCTCGGTCATATGTAGGAGGTAAAGTAGATACTCTCCCTCTCATTCCAGGTGATGGTAAGAGGGATAGAGGTATGATGATAGGGAAGATAGGGCGATGCCAGGGCCGCAGATTTCAGGGTCATCCTCACAGAGACCAGCAAGAACAAGAACATCGTGTTTCTACAAAACGAGGATCACAAATACCGGCAGCAGCATTACGCCGAAGCGTCAGGCATTCGGGGATTGAAATTGAACAGGTTGCAGTCCCGTATTTTGTTGACGCTGCTTGAACCACAAAGTTACAACAGATTGTCTGCACCCTTTGAATCAAACTTTCCGAACAGAAAAATTGTCGATACAGCGACGGATAAGGTTACAAAGCGGTTGCCAAAAACACTTAAAACCTTGGAAGGAAATGGAGTAAACGAAAATCGACAGTAGGAGCTCAGTCAATCACGATTGTCTCGCCGCTTGGCGCTTTTCCAGCTCTTCGTTTTGAGCTCCGAGTTGCGCGACCGCTACCATTCGCCGCTGGTGTTGAACCAGATGCCGTACTCCCAGCGACCGGTTGCACTTGGTCAGAATGTTTGCGTTTCCCATTTGCTCGGGTTGTCGACGGCTGGGGAGGTAGTATCAGTCGGGGTGCGCTATTGTCATCATCATCAACTTCGATTGGTGCAAGCATCCTCCCCCGTGTAGTGTCTTCTTCCACATCGGACGATAACTCTATGATATCTGGCGCCCGACGTGTGATGGACCCTGGATTAGGAGTGGCACGAGCGGAGTTTGGGTTTGATGCTGCTGGGCTAAGCGCAGGTACAGGTGCGGTGGCCCTACCTTTGCCCTTGTTGGACGGTGGGGGGCTCGAAGGTTTCGGAGGAGTTGCATAAAGGCGGGTCCATTCGCGCGCTGTCGCGTCATGTTGCGCTCGGTTCTTAGTGTATTCTGAAGCGATCCCGGGAACAAGGGGGTCGCCTGATAGTGAAAAAAGAAAGAAGTAAAGGATGTCAGGCAAGGTGCTTCGACTGGTTGCGGATATCGGCGATGAACACGCACTTGGGTTTGGATCGGTGAGGAGGGAGCTAAGGCTGAGCATAACTTTGAAGAGGGATAGTGCTGGGCTCCATTGACTCTTCAACACGTCGATGCAAATTGCACCAGCAGAAGATATGTTCATGTGATCTGAAAGGGAACGTCAGCGCCGTAGCCGTGTGCCCTCTGATATACGCTCACAGATCCTCGTGTCAAAAGTAACCCGAGGCGCAGAAAAGCTGGATACAACAACGTCAGACATAGCGCTATTCTGGTAGAACAGAGACACTTACGGGTAGTCTGCGGGAAGTGTGATCGAGAGCTTGAAGACCCCGCCTTCATAGACAGAGCCTTCAGGCCCTGGAACAGCCGCGGTCCAGTTAAAGATGGAGGCATCCGAGGGCGCGAGTTTAATATCTCCCAAGTCTTCCTTCGCAGTGTCTCGAATCTGAAGTTATAGACGTCTTGAGTTAGCACAAGTGCCGGTGAACGGTGGCCAGTCCGGTCCCAAATGCGTGTACCTCGCGTTGGATGCGCTTCATCGTTGCCTAAAGAAGTTAGAGTTTTAGCTGGCTATAGGACACGAGGAAATAAGCGGCTCCTACGGTATTAGTCGTCGGGCGTGCTGTTCCACGATGCATTGTGAGTGCCGCCTATGGGGTGAAAGCTATGGTGGTGGAGGAAGGTACGAGTAACTCCGGACCAGGACCGATTGCATCCATACACTCATCTCCTGGTCCCAGATTCAGCTGCGGAAGCGCCCGATTCCACCACAGCAGCAATACCCAGACTGCTTCAGGCATTCAAGGAATCAGATATCTGCCAACAGCTTCATGGCCCTCCTGACATCGATACCCGGAACCACCTCAACCAATGATGGCTTCCTGTCTATCGACTCAATAAAGCAGGCTGCGAAGCGCACCTCGTCCGCCCTTCAGGGTGCTACTTCCATCAACCTCATTGGGACAGGAAGAAAAGCTGCCGATGCTGGGATAATGAAGGAGGACGCGGGCGATCTACAGGAGGCTTTGCTCAAGTATTACACGGTAGCCAAGTGCGTTGCTTGGACGCGACTTCAATCCTGTCTTTCCCTTCATTGACGGGCTTCGCAACAGCATCCTCAATGTGGTACTGTCATCGCCAGAATATAAGGCGGAGTCAGCGTCCGATAAACACGGTGCCGTGTATCGTGAGGCCAAGACCTTTGCTGAGGTGAGCTTGTTGCTTGCTTGTCACTGCGGCACAGGACACTGACGCATGTTGACTCTAGTATGTTAGTAGCAACATCTTCCTAAGACTAAAGTTAGTAGAGAAACGCCTTCAAGAGATCGAGAGCACGCGGTCGCTGTCCGTAGCTGGCCCATCATCGGTCAATGGTAACACCGAGGCAGGCGCGGAGAGCAATAGAGAGGATGCGGACGAATCCGGACCTAATCAGCGTTCTGGAGGCTCCTTAGCTGATCGGATGAGAATGTTAGCAGGAGCTGGCTTGGATACATCTCTCAATAAACCCGTCGGTCCCGCAGGCAAGCGATACTCGCACCGACCTGCTGCTTCCACTTCTACGGTTGCATCATCTACTCTACAAACACCAAACAGTCCGCTAGGCAGGAGCGCCCCCAGCGATGTTCTATCATCCACTGCTCCGGTGACGTTCTCGGAGACAAGATTGGCTCAGCCAACTCCTTCAACTCCGGTCCCATCCACCAGTCAATCCACCGCCTCATCACGACGTCACACCATGAATAGCTTCAGCCAATCGCAGACCGCCAGTTATTCCCCGTCTCTCGCTACTTTATATTCTCTTACACCAACACCAAGCACCCCGGCCTCAACTTCCGAGTTCGATCCAGTGTCTATTACATTAGAGGAACCCGGATCTTCCCCATCTTCCCCTCACGCCGCCTCTTACGAGGTTTACAAGCATGCCACAGGAGGCAGTGCTGGAATGCCCAGTTCGCCACGGCACCGAAATCTTCAGACTTTAGCTGGACCTTCTTCGCCGCGGTTTAATGGCACAGGTACTCCCAGTCCAAAGACTTCAAGTCCACTCGCCCGAAATAGTGATATCCCGCCTGCAACAGAACTTCCCACACCATCCATCTCTCAATTCAATTCTGCATTCCCTACAATAGAAGATCTCGACAGCACATATGCCCTTCCAACCTTGCCATCTGCACCTCAAACCGAGCTACCCAGCTTCCCTTCTGTCCCAAGCACCAAACCGGGAACAAAAACCGTAGGGCCAGGACCAGCGCCTTCGTCCGAGAACATGGATCTGTGGAAGAGCATGCCTTCGTCTCCAACCTTCCCATCATCGTCTAGTGGAGGGCCGAGGTATGAATCGCAGTCATCCGTTGCCGGGCCTTCTATTCAGTCACAACTAAGTGAGGACGCCCCGCACGTGCACGACTCACCAGCGATAGCAGCTGGCCTTCCAATCCAGAATAGTGGCGGATCGTACATGGAATCACGGATGCAGACATCAGGAGGGAGATCCTCGCCAACTAAACGACCAGCCCCGCCTCTCCCAGTCAAAAGGAACACATCCCCCACAAAGCCCACCCCGCGGCGAAAGCCAGACATTCCAATCGGTAGCTCAATATTCCCGAAGGCGCTAGCTCACTACTTGGATCACAGCAGCAACGGTGGATTGGACTTACTCCTGCTGGACGTGCGGCCACGAGCAGAATTTGAGAAGGAACACATAGCCTGTGAGGCGGAAGTCTGCTTGGACCCCACCATTCTCATGCGAGCAGGGATCAATGCATCGGGCATTGAGTCTGCACTCGTGATCTCACCAGGAAACGAGGAAAAACTATTTCAGAATCGCGATAAGTTCGATATGGTGGTCATTTATGACGCTTCCTCCACAAGCTTCTCACCACCACATCTCGCGGCGCTGAACAAGGCGATATATGAGCTCGAGTTTTACAAGAAGCTCAGTAGACCGCCTATTCTGTTGGTCGGGGGGCTGGCAGCCTGGAAGAAGGAGTTGGGTGTGACTGGGTTGGTTGGAAAGGACGTGCAGGGCGAAGCTAGCAAGTCTACCAGAAGGACCTCGAATGCCCCCGCGATGACCCACGAAGGGCCACGACCAGACACGCAGAAGGGCGCTCTGAATGGTCATCCAATATCGTATAACGCTTCGATTCCAATACCTCGCAATACAGGATTGGATAACTACTCGCTGGATGGCACGAACGGGATGGACCCGGCGGAGAAGGAGAGACGGAGACGGGCTCATGTTCGGGATGGTGCAGTGTTCGAACCCCCCTCGGTAAACGATGAGAACGTGCCGCCGGACGCTAGGGGTCGACCTGTCGACCGGCTCAACCGCAGGTCAGCACTCGTGCGACCCAGTTCCTCGGGTAATATATCGGCCTACAACCGGCCGATTCCAGAGATGGTAAGCTGTGTGATCCGACATGTCTCTTAATCCTGATACCTGAAGCTCATTTGTCTCCGCAGGCTGATGGGGGAGTCTATGCCGGTTATCCAACTGGGACCATGTCTCCGGCATCGACCAACGGGATAATGTCGCCTTCTGCCTCGCTCGCGTCATTACCGCAGTCCATCCTCGCCCCAACACAATCGTCCTCAGTCGCCCTCCCACCTCAAGCATCACTTAGCAAGTCACCACTGGCGAGACGCCGAAGCGATTATGTTGAACAAGCCCTCTATCCTTACTCTGGTTCGCCATCAGGGAATACTCGTGCCCCCATTGACTACCCGGCGTTATCATCTGTCAATATGCTCAAGTACCCCCCACCCGTTGCCACGAATGCCCTCGAGCGACAAGAGGCACGGCACAGGTCGCCGCTTTCGCCACTAAACAGCCAACCTGACCCTTCGTCGCATCAGGTGACAATGATTAACGGGAAGCCGTTCTTGATGCCTCCGACGATTAATACGGCGCGGTACCACGTCATCTACTGGGATGAAGTTCAGATTGGGATGTCAGGTCTGAAGAACTTGGGGAATACATGTTACATGAATTCGATCGTGCAATGCTTGAGCGCGACTGTTCCTTTTGCTCGATTTTTCATTGGTATGTGAAACTACCTTTATACCATTAGCTGATGCTGACGTATTACTGCAGACGGCCGCTGGAAGAGTGCGATCAACATGCAGAATCCCCTAGGGACACAGGGAAGTGTAGCGTTCGCTTTTGCGACAATTGTGCATGAACTATGGCAGAGGGAGTCACCATACCTAACACCATATGCATTCAGAGTATGTGGCTCTGTTCCATTCTCATCATCACACCTGTCGCTGACAAGGCTGGGTATCATATAGAACAAGATCTGTGCGTATGCACCTCAGTTTGGTGGGTCCGACCAACACGACGCTCAAGAATTCCTGAGTTTCCTCGTCGACGGGCTGCATGAAGATCTCAATCGGATCATCAAGAAGCCTGCCCTGCCGTCGCCTACACCGGAGCGAGAGCGTGAATTGGAGACTCTGCCGACACAACTGGCTAGCGCGCAAGAATGGCAAATCTACAGAATGCGGGATGACAGCATTGTCGTGGACTATTTTCAAGGCCAGTTTCGGAATGTCTTGAGGTGTCTGACTTGCCATAAGGTAAGACCTCATCCCAATTTACAATCAACTCTGTCTTCAGCTGACCGCTGTTACCTAGACATCCACGACGTACAATTCCTTCATGTACCTGTCCCTGCCTATTCCTAGTCACAGGGGATTGAGTAAGCCCACTCTGTATTCCTGCGTGGATGCGTTCGTCAAGCCCGAAATTATGGAGAAGTCTGAGGCTTGGTGAGCCTTTCTCGTCGTGCCTGTGATTGTTTCTCCTTACTTACAGGATTTATATACAGGAATTGCCCCCACTGCAAGGTTCTGCGGAAAGCCACGAAACAGTTATCACTCGCCCGACTTCCCCCAGTACTTCTCATCGTTCTCAAACGATTCTCCTTTAAAGGTCCATTCACCGACAAGGTTGACACCATGATCGACTTCCCGCTGAAAGGCCTTGACTTGACGAACTATCTGCCTGCGCTACTCCCATCAAATATTAGTAAAGTAGAAGGGTATGGTCAAGAGGAGATCGATCCAGCCACCGATCCTCGCGCCCAAGTTCCGCCATACAAGTATGATTTGTATGGAGTGACGAACCACTTTGGAAATCTTAGCAGTGGCCATTGTAAGCCGTTCGCTGTCTGTTTTCAACCGTTCTAGATCTAACATATGTCGCTTAGACACGTCTTTTATCGCCTCCAAGGGCGGGTGGGTGTACTGTGATGACAGCCGGCTTGCTAACGCCAACCCCAAAGATGTCGTGGTATGTCGCATAACCTTTTCTGCCGTGAAGTAGTCACTGATTTCGCTGTGGTCATCATCAGGGCAAACCGGCTTATATTCTTTTCTACAAACGTGTCCGTCCATGAACGACCACCTTGATCATCTGGGCTTCCGCATCTATTCTTTCGCATACAATTAGCACCACTGTAATTAAATGGATTGAAATACATAATATGTCGCCTGATGGTATATGTGTATGCGTGCAAGATGATAAGCGGTGGCAAAGGGGGACAATGTAACTAGGATCTACCAATGTCTAACAATATGGATGTGCCACAGCAGTAATCTCAAGCATGACCATTAACGCTGTCCACCTCCATAGCGTCTGGAGCAGCGAACTTGCACTTCTGGCAGACGACGAGTGGCTTTACCGAGTGCCCATTGGAGTGCCCGTTGGTGAGGCTCGGGACCAACGGCCAGAAATATGGCGAGTATGTGGTGCCACATTTGCAACAGGTGTCGAACTTAGCTGGCGTTGTTTCCTTCGCAGCGTGTCCGTCTGGGGCAGTAAGAGCTTGGTCGAGGCGGTAGGCACGCCTCAACAGACCATACGAATGTTCCAGCGGGACCTGCTTGTACGTCCGACAATATATTTGAAGCGCAGTCTGAGGGAGCTGAGGAAGTCAGTAATAATTGATGGAGGTTTTTCGAGAGGCTGTCGCACCTCGCCTTCACTCGCGTCACAAGGTCCCCAGACGACCCGATCCTTCTCCAAGACATGCGCGTTGCACCATACAAATGGCTCGAGGATGCCTACTGTGCCCCGGAAGGTAATCAGTGGCGGATCTCCAGGCTTTTGTACCTTTCGCTGAATATTTAGAGTACATCAGTTATGGCTCAACTGAGGACTTGACTTGATCGACGCACCGGAGTGAGCTCAAAGCCAAATCTAAGTTGATTCCGCCAGGCACATGATAGATGGAATTTCATGTTGCAATCTGGACACTTTACAACCGCACCTCCGCCTGTCTGCTTGCAGAACGTGCATGGCTGGGTGCATACAAGAGTTGGTAAGTTCGCAGCACTACTGCAGTTGACTGAATATCGACGGCTTACTTCTTTCCATCGCCACGTAGGCAGGCTACTCATACCCTCAACGAATCGTAGCTGTGCTGCGTCCGTGTACTGCACCTCAGGGATGAATATTGAGCATATTGCGTGGACCCAGCCACGCCCTTCGGTAGGTTTCCAAGCACGAAGAAACTCGGCGGACGAGCCCTTTGCTGCTGATGGAGCTGGGGCGAAAGGTGGTCTAGGACAGAGAAGGCAGTCGGCAACCTTAGAATTACCTTAAATTAGCTTCGTGAGGAATAGCAGAGTTCGAAGGACGTACCAGAGCAAATTCCTGATGTTTTTCGTTGGCACATACTTCACAATACCAGGGTTCAACAACTGCATCCGCTTTGCTGACACCGTACGCGGCTAATAAGCGTTCAACCAATATTAGGATACCTAGAATCCACAAGCCGCTGAGGCCACGAGATCATACTTACAAGCATGTACGACAAGGCTGCATCCAGAACATTTGACAACAGTGCCAGCAAGTCCGACTTTTCGACAGCACGCACAAGCGCCATGTTTATTTGGTGGTAGCATTGGCTGACAGGATTTATGCGACAGGATCAGCAACAGGATTGGAACCGGTCACATCAGCTTCGTGCACTGACCTTTTGCTTTTTAACAGTCGGAGGAGGGGGCAACGGCGATGCCGCCCTCTTCTCAGTCGCACCATTCGCTGCTTTCTTCGGCGCTGGCTGGTCCTCTTGCTTCGGCGGTCCTTTGATGTCCCCATACTTTCGCCAAGCGATCCCACAGGCGTCACACATGACCGGCGAGGGAAGATTTTTCGGGCCCTTCCACCACACCGTTGAATCCTTGGTTCGGCACGAACCACAAGAGAGTGACTTTCCGGAAGGACCGTTGTCCAGCTGACCGTTCACAACAGAACCTTCGTCATCCGGATCTACGCTAGCTCGGACGGAGACAGTCCGACGAAACTTGATTTGAGGGGCTTCGGCGATCGGTTGTGATGATTCCCTGGTCTTTTTGTTGATCTCACCAAGACGGTCACTGAGTGGATAAGATCCATCAATTTCCAGAGCTGTAGACGCAGAAATCGAACCGAAATACCAACTTTTTCCAGTGTCCGTACAGCCGAACGACTTCATATGTGCTTCTGCCCTCAATTTCGCTGGCGATGGTGGATAGTTCTGCATTATACATCTCTAGAGCCTTTTCAAATTTAGCCAATTCTTCGGGCATCCAATCCTTGTCGATCCATCGACTCGATCCCTTCTCCCACTGAAAAGACCAGGAGTGAGCCGTCAGTAACGATCAAAACCTCAAAGCAAAAATATTATTACCTTTCGTGATCGTGTAGGCGACTTAATTTTGACATCGTCGAATTCGCCAGATGTCCAAGCATCTGATAATTTGCGGATTGCTTCGACAAGATAATCAACGTTGTACGCCTGCTCAGGTTTGGACAATAGCTTGATCTTGCATGCCTCGACTAAAATGGAATAAAACCTGAGTGGAATACCTCACCACAGCAGTGATGAGCCCAACCTTTTGCAACTATCCAATAAAGAATATGTTAGATGGAGTAGACCAGGTATGACAGATTCATACCTTCGTCCTCGGACATGTGCACTATATTGCCAAGGAGTTCAACAGTATTATCGACGCCTCTCGGTGGTATATCATCCGCAACTATTGCATCCGATAAGTATTATTGTTATCTGTGGATTCGGCGATACGTGCCTCTGGGTTCCGTATCTGACCATGGACCGAGGTAGTTAGGCAAGGCGCTCTGGAACTTGGCACCGATCCGAGTAGCGGCTCGCGGCCAAATCATATCATCAGGATCGAGAGTATCGTCCGCAACGGTATACAAACTAAGCAGCTTTCGTCAGACCCAAGTGAGCTGCATCGGAAATATATATGACGCATACACACCCGAAATATCTGTATGGCCACTGCTTGAAGTACTTGTCTTCCGCCGACATCATCCGGGCCTTTGGTCCATCTGCAGTGCTAGTCTTGGCTTTGGGTGCCGGCTTTGGCTTGACAGGTGTTGCGCTTCGGGCAAGTTTCTGCTCGATTCGTTCTTCGTGGTTGACGGTGCATGGCGCGCACGTCCATCCATAACCTTTAGCAGGTTTAGCTAGTAATGGAGGCTGGACGCATTGCATGTGAAAGTAGAGTTTGCATATGTCACATTGAACGCTCTCTGGCCTGAGATAAGTTGAACGTCAGGGTCCACAAGTTGGTGAGTTCCAGTAAAGAGGAAACGTACGTGGGACACCACACCCCACAGCTATCACACTCGTGCAGGCTATCTGTCAGATCAGCCACGACCTCTTTCTCGGTAATAACGAACTCATAGCGTGATTGGAGTACTTCACGAATGTGATCGGGGACTGGCAGACGCCGGAAAATGAACATTGGTTCACACGTCAGGATGGCATTTCAATGAAAGCCGGCGAGAGAATCTTGTGAATGACCAAAGTCTACTCACGATTGCGCACGTCCGAAGACCTGATGATCTCATAATCCTTCTTGATGTACGGATCGAAGAGCTTGGTGAAGTAGAAGCGGTCTGGCCGCCGCTTCCATCCACTGAGATCGGCTATCTTGTCCTTATGCTTCACGTGGCATTTGGCGCGCAGGAATGCGACAGGTTGAATTTCCGAGAAGATAGCAGCGAAAAGCAACCGCGAATCTGCGACCGCACGGTCACTAAGATCGCTCGGCCGGTAGTACCATGCTAGTCTGACACGGGTTATGTTCTTTTCTCTCCCTTTCCCTTTCGGATCGAGGACTTGGTCAGTTTGTTCACCATCGGGCGGGAGGAACTCCATAATCCGTGCTATGGAGTAGGGTATCCCGTCCCGCAGCTCCCAAGGAGGAGACACATAGACATGGTCTGACAAACGCGCGTGGAGGTGGGTCAGTGTGTTTCCTCCCCCCTTTGCCGTTGGCGACTCAGTAAAATGATCACCAACCGTTGGCATGAACTTTCTCTCCATTGGAGATAATAATAAATTCCTTGGGAGTAGGTGGCATAGTAGGGTGCTAGAAAGTATGATGCCGGACTTTCCTGACAAGACTCGAGTAGAGCAGAAGTTTCACAGATTGTGAGGGAGAGAACTGGAGTTGTAGCGTGGTGGTCGAAAAAGATGTGTCTGGTGGCGCGTAGATACTGGTGGTGGTGGAAGGCAAAGGGAAATTTCGGGGGAGTGAGGTTTCTGAAGTTAGAAAAGTCGACGCGTTCTCAACCACCCTTACTGCACTCCAACATCCCTAACTCTGGCTTTATTCCAAGATCTTGTTTAGGTTACAGATATCCTTGAAAACATGCTTCAGGTATTCTGATGTGTATGAGTAATTTAAGAGGGCAGGACTCTCAATTGTCATTGCGTCCTACATCCACCCTCAAACTACCTCCCTTCTCAAACTACTTTCGAGACACTTTGTATTTGACTTCATTCAACCATTCACAAAATTACATTTCCTCCAACTCATAGTCTTCGACAGGGAAGTCGCCTCCGCGTACCTTGTCTGCTCGAACGAATGCACCATAATTTGGTCGGCATTCGAAGTAGCGTTCACCTTGTACGCTGTAACAGACAATCAGTAAAGGGTCGCGCGTTTCGAAGACGCTCCTTAGACATACGATCCGTCGTTCTTGCCGACAGGCTCGTCATACTCGACCCCCACCCAGTCCCCTCCTTTCCCGAACTTGGTTGGACCAACGAATCTTATCGTACCTCTCCTGTTCAACCCTTCACCCGTTTCCAAAGTGACCTCACACCTCCCACCAACTATCAAGCTTTGTGAAGGAACTGGAGGTGAAGTCGCTGGAGCCTTGTCAAGTCCAGGTGCGAATCTCCCCATCTTGTGCTGTTTCTTGTACTCTAAAACCGTTCCTACGTGCAGAATAGAATAGCTCAGGATATTGACCATGAATCCGTATCGACGCATATATGATCCACCTCGTTTCTGTGCATACTCTTCTGGGGTGATCTCGAACTTCTCGACCAGAGAGGTATCCACAAACTGCCCCGCTATGCTCGCTGGGTTGGTATCCGTCACCTGGAAAGTAAGAGCTATGCTCAGTGAGGTTAGCGACAACAAACTCGACACAAGTCGTTTGCCACTGGCTGATACCTTGATGAGCATCCCGTCTTGCACACCATAGAATCCAATGGCCTTCGAATCATCTTCCAGCGTGCCTATCACATGCAAGTCGTCTTGGGATCGACAGAGCTCTAGGCGCTGAGATGCTGGAGATATGCCAGTGACTGACTCGAGCTTGCGCTGTTGACCAAGGTCAGGGCGTTTCCACTGACACCAGCCAACGATACGGGGAAACTTGTTACACGTTGCGCACCTTCAGCTGCTCTACAGTTAATTGCAGATCATAGTGGCGCTCTGAGAAGGTATCGGGAGAAGAGACGTGGATCTTTACAGACATTGTTGGGGATCGAGGGGTATCGGGGAATAATAGCCTTACATTTGACATCAATTACATTCGACCCAGTTCAACTTGCAACGGTTCCGATCCGCCCTGACCACTCACCAACATACCACAGCACAATCAACAACGACCAGTATAGATAGACTCCTCTAAAACCATGTCTTCTACCCGCAAGCCATCCAAGCAGCTCAGTCAAACCACTATTTCTTTCCCTGTCAAAAAATCCTCCGCGTCTCAACCAACCAAAGCAGGAGCGAAAGATGGCGCCTCAACCACTACTGAGGAACGTGTCAAAACACCTCTGACAGCCACGGAATCTCGTGCGCAGGCTGCCGAAGCTCGAGCAAACGCCAAGGTGCCCGTTGTGGTCAAGTCAAAACCAGCCAAGAAACAGAATATTCTGGTTGACAGTGACATAGAGGAAACGGAGGTAGAGGACGAAGAGTACTTCGAGGGAGAGAGGTCAGAGCCTGAAGAAGTGGAAGAGCCACCGGAGGTTGTGGCTGATGAAGTTGAGGCTGCTGTTGAGCCCGAGGTGCATAGGGCGGCATCCTCGTCAGAGGATGAGGAGGAACCCGTCGCTGCAGGGAAGGGAAAGAGCAAGGCGATGTGCCTGAAGGACTTGATGAAGGAGGCCGCTTTCAAGGAACATTACAAGGAGGTGAAGGTTGCCCTGGGTGGAGATCTCACCAGTTAGCTTCATCCTTCAAGGCAATGTTCGGTCTAGTACTGATTGTTTGATGTCCTAATTGCAGATTCGGCCCACAAGGAGAGTAAAGCGACGACAATCCTCAGACGGTTTGACCTATCCTATGAATATGGGCCGTGCGTCGGATTCACAAGGATGGAGCGTTGGGAGCGAGCCAACAAGCTTGGGTTGAACCCTCCTCCAATTGTACGTACAATGGAAATTCAATGACGCGAATCTCTGCTGATAAACCTCGGCTTCTATCCCCTTAAGGTCCGGCAGATTCTAGAGACCAGTGAAGTAGATAAACTCACTGACGATGAAGTCGAAGCTCTAGAACAGTCTGTCTTCCAAGGACTTGTTTGAACTTCTCTTCCGCGGGGCTCCCTGGTTGAACTCCTGTAATTGTTTTAACGCGTGCAATTTCTTTGGCAACGAAGCCAAGTCACGGTCGCGTCTTATAGTTGTACCAATGTTTCCGCTTCCCCCTCAACCTCACTCTATAACATTATATGTGCATAGTTCATATGAATCAAGGCCCAATGCATCGAGAAGTAGGGTGCAGGCCATGGCCATCGCCTGCTGGCCACTGCGACCCTGAGAGGCATCGAAGGTTGGCTACTAAGCACCTCCCGGAGCTAACTACCTCACCTCGCTGTGGGACAATGAAAGTCCAGACACTATTCTCACCGTTCTGCACCTGGAATTAGGCTAAATTGAGATGCAATGCGGCTTAGAATGCTTGTTATTGGATCCGGTGAGGTCAATCTAAGCTCATGGTCCGGTAGTATGTCACCTGCTCAAAGCGGCGCTCCTCGCTTCTCGTTCGAACTACCATCTCACTAGTCTCTTATCGCAGCTGCCTTCATCTGAGCCGCCAGCTATATAACCTCTGTGTCTTAAGAACAGCTCCGATCAATCAGAACAGCTCGAACTTGATCCCCGACATCATGGCTACAACAACAAACGCCCCAGGTGCCGAGTCCAGGGTCGACGTGCTTATTATCGGCGCAGGTGAGTGTGGAGCATTGCGCTTCATCGTCTTAGGGGGAGCTCGTAGCTCACAAGTCACATTCGTGTTTTTTTTTTCGCAGGTCCTGCTGGGTTGATGTGTGCAAATTCACTCGCCAACGCTGGGGTCAACGTTCGGATCATCGATAAACGCCCGAACGCCGTTGCAGCAGGTCAAGCCGACGGCATCCAACCTCGAACTATCGAGGTTCTCCAGGTATGACGAAATCCGTGGTCGCTCCGACCAGCCTTTCCCGGGTTATTTTCTGATGGGCCTATGATATTTTTAGAGTTATGGACTTGCCGACCGACTTCTTCGCGAGGGCAATCAGATGCACATGGCGGTAATGCACGGATCCCGTTAAAATCGTGGATTGAAACTGACGTAACGGGTGCCATTCCAGGCATTTTATAACCCCTCTGCTTCTGGAGGAATCGAGGTTCGACTTCTTTGTTGAACTTGCTTACCATATCAGCAATTGAACAAAGGACCGTTTCTTTCAACAGCGAACAGGCCGTGCCCCAGATGTCACAGCAGCAAGCGCAAGGTACCCCTTCGAGGTGAGCTTTGCAACACCAAGAGAGAATGCAAAAATACTGAAGACACCACTAGGTTACCCTTCATCAAGGAGCGATCGAGAACATCTTCAAAGACTCCATGAAGAATCTTGGACTCCAAGTCGATCGGCCGTTGCAGCCAGTGGAATTGCAGGTATCTCAAGATACCAAGGAGCTCTCGGACCCGGACGCTTATCCCATTAAAGTGAGTTGACTGTTCACTTCGGTGACTTCTAGGCAACTTCTTACTCATATAATATTATCAGGTCACCTTGAAACGATTGGACGATTCGCAAGCTGCTGATGTAGCTAAGGACAGACATATCAATACCGGTGGGCCGACACCACCTCCGGTGAATCGCTTCGAGGAGAC
The DNA here is from genome assembly GCA_019633535.1 of Tulasnella sp. JGI-2019a. Taxonomy (NCBI): domain Eukaryota; kingdom Fungi; phylum Basidiomycota; class Agaricomycetes; order Cantharellales; family Tulasnellaceae; species Tulasnella sp. JGI-2019a. The sequence continues at coordinate 108,178 of WSUE01000072.1, read as the reverse complement.
AGAGGTAGTTCGAGCCAAGTATGTTGTTGGAGCAGACGGTAAGCTTATATTCTTTATGGCTTGAGTTAACCAGCTGATTGGGTCCCAACAGGCGCGCATTCGTGGGTCCGCAAGACCCTTGGTTTCACGATGGACGGAGAGCAGACGGGTGCGTAGAGTCCGACCGGAAACCTAGCCAAGAGGGTAGCACCTCACCTCCGAACTCATCATGCACATTAGACTACATATGGGGAGTTGTGGACAGTGTTCCGGACACGGATTTCCCGGATATTCGTAACCGATGCGCCATCCATTCTGAGAACGGCAGTTGCATGATCATCCCGCGGGAAGGAGATACTGTGAGTTCTCTCCGCATCTCTTGCTGTTTTACACTGTGTCTGAAGTAGTTCCATTTGTCTTGATAGGTCCGCTTATATGTGCAGCTTTCAGAGATCGAACTCGGACAAAGCGGGAGATTAGAGAAGAGCAAGATGGGCCCTGAACAAGTTATGGAGGTACGTTATCCACCTGATTCGTCAGGAATTGAAATTCATGAGTGGTCGTTGGTAGGTTGCGCGGAAATCCTTCAGTCCCTACACCATCTCCTTCCCGAAGCCCATTGAATGGTGGACTATGTATATCAGTGAGATACTCGTGAGAGCGCAAGTTGGAAGCACAACTAAGCCCCCGCTTTACAGTTGGCCAACGAGTGGCTTCGCAGTTTTCCGCACACGAACGCGTGTTCATTGCTGGTGACGCATGTATGTTTGCTGTATCCTGTTCAAAACTATTGGGTCCTCACCACCGCCACTCCTTCAGGTCACACTCATTCTCCCAAGGCCGGCCAGGGTAAGGCCCCTCAGCGCAGACCAGTGACTCTATGGGGACTGACTTCAAACCTTGGCCAGGAATGAACGCAAGTATGAATGACACGCATAACCTCGCATGGAAGCTAGCATTGGTGCTACGTGGGACAGCACAACAGTCTCTTCTCAAGACTGTAAGTGGAAGCTACACCGCACAATCGTGTGTCCTAATCCGCCTCCTTTAGTATCAAGCGGAACGCAGAAAGTACGCCCAAGATCTCATCAACTTCGACAAGAAGTTCTCGGCCCTTTTCTCCGGAAAGCCAAAGAGCGAAACAAATCTGGATGGCGTTTCGCATGAGGAATTCCTCGAAGCATTCCAGACCTTCGGAGGCTTCACGTCTGGAATCGGTATCCACTATCAGGATTCTGCTATCGTCGACTCTACCAACCAGTCTGCTGCAGCACACCTCACCATCGGCATGGTAAGAGCGTTATTTACTTCACCTTAGATCATGAAAAACAGCTCCTGATAAGTGTGCATGGCCCAGCGTTGTCTTCCTACGATTAACCAACGGGCAGCAGATTGCCGTCCATACAATATCCAGGATCTCCTGCCAGCAGATACGAGATTCAAGCTGCTCTTATTCCCTGGGGAGCTCAAGAACGAGAAGCAGATGTCGAAGCTCCGGTCTCTTGCGACTGAGCTCGAGCAAGACACCGGATTCCTCAAGAAATACACTCCAAAGAACCTAGCGGCGGACTCGGTCTTTGATATCATCACGATATGGTGAGCTGGGGACCTAGGCTGTTGTAAAGATGTATCTATTCGAACTAAATCCTTTCGCAGTACGGACAAAAAGGAAGTGTGCAACTATACGGATGTTCCGGCAACGCTTAGGAGTCATTGGTCGAAGTAAGCCTACGCCCGTCTCCTTCTGACCATTGATTGCTCAGTCGCGTATCATTGTATTCTGTAGAGTCTTCACAGACGATGTGTCCATTGCTGGAGGTCTTGGTGGGACCACTTATGAAATATACGGGATCTCACCAGAAGGTGCAATGGTCGTTGTGCGGCCAGATGGTTACATCGGGATGGTAGCTGCCTTTGATGGCTCTGGAAGCCAGTTGGAGCACTACTTTGGAGGATTCTTGACCGCCAGAGCATAATATTAATATTGATACCTGTACTATTGTTGTGTACAAGACAAAATCTTGCTGACAAGAGCGGAAGCCGCGTGCCTGTCCCTGGCCGGCCGGGCAGAAGCAGAAGCAGCGTGCGAGATTATGAGCCAGTCAAGGCTGCAACACCGCACGACTGACGACCACCGCCCAGATGGCAGCTCCAAGAGCTTCAACAGACGAAGGTAGTTACACCGTCTAAATACGTTGATATCCCAATGCTTACTCGATACCTCCATAGAAACTGCCCAGCTACTCGAACCATCGAACGGCCATGCCGCTCGCGATGAATGTGAACCTCCAGGTTTCTTTGGGGGCCTTGCGGCCGCCACACATGAACCGATGAGCTTGTTATCGAAAATCCTCTTGGGAGTATGCTTGTTCTTCCTGCTACTTAGTAGCATCTTCATCGGATTGTTCGCTGGGGCCGAGCACAAGCTGAAGAGTGTTGGGCGCGGCGGAAGCCACCATACCGTTACGGCAACATACTACTCGACGCAAACTCAAACTCAGACGAGCACAGCGACATACTACTCAACCCAGACCCAGACACGGACTCAGACCCAGACCCAGACCCGAACGAGCACGACGACGTATACCACAACAGCGCGCGCACCTGCCCCGACTGCACCTAAGGTGCGTACTCGCCTCGTGGCACTCCATCCTGATACCAACCATTTTACCTCCTAGGTGTGCCTCTCAGCCAATTGCATCATGATATCGGCCGCCATCTTGAACTCCTTGGATACGGACGTTGACCCGTGCGAAGACTTCTACAGCTATGCGAATGGTGGATGGCTTCAGCAGAATCCGCTGCCACCCTCCAAGGTAGAGACATCCTTCTCGTTGTATCCTACGACCTATTGACGATAATGGATGTACCTTTAGGCATCTTGGGGTCATTTCAGACAGTTGGCCCAAAAGAACGTACAGGTCATACGTGACATCATCGGGCGCGATATCCCTGCCGATACCTCCCCAGCTGATGTCCTCTCGCTCACGAAGCTCAAGGATATGTATCAGTCTTGCATGGCTGAGGATACATTAGCCAAACTTGGAACAGAACCCTTACAGGAATTGGTGAACGAAGTGCGTAGGTTGTATCACGGGCATATCGCGGACCACCCGCAGGATGCACATCAGGCAACCTTCTCTACTATGGAAGGCGAGACTGCTAGTCAGATTGGGCTCACGGGTGCCGTCAGTTTCTTACATTCCAGAGGTTGGCACTCTCAGTTGCATCGAATGCATCAGCTACTCATATTGCCCTACAGGCGTCTCCGTCCTGTTCGGGTTCGACATCGACGGCGATGTCGGCGTGAATCCTGATTTCATGACGCTTTTATTCAGCCAAGACGGCCTTGGTCTACCGTCTAAGGTCAGTTGAACAGCCAGCCCGAAATAAAGACCTTTTGCTGACTATATTGCCACCTAGGAGTACTATGAAGACAAGTCAGTTTTGAAAGTCTACACAAATGCGGTGGCCAATGTTTTGGCAGCTCTGGACACAGGCTCCCCGCCCGATTGGCGTCCAGGTCACGTCGCCAAGGCGTGGAGCTTCTGGCCTCCTTCTTGGCCACCGTGGGGAGACGAGGATCCGCCCCAGGAGAACAAGACCATCAAGGCCCTTCGGCTGGCCAAAGCGGTTGTGGAACTCGAGCAGAGTCTTGCAGAAGCCTCCCTAGATCTCGACATCCTCTTCCAAGATCCCTTCTTCACTTACAACCCAATGCCATTCGACGAGTTCGCCGATCACGTCCCTGAGATCAACTTCCCTTCGTATCTCTCCACATTCGCCCCTCGAACGTTCCCAGAGAAGGTTGTGGTCTCTTATCCACCGTACTTGCACAGTCTGTCATACATCATCAGGCATACGTCCGCGGAGACGATGGAAGCTTATTTCGTCTCACGAGCTGCACTGAGTACAGCTATCTACCTCTCACCGCAGACGGAAGTGTGGAAGGCGAGGCGGGAGCTTGACGAGCTGCTGCAAGGTCTCAAGAAAGGTGCTGTGGATCCGAGAGACGATTTCTGCTTGGCAAAGGTGGAGAATTCCCTAGGATTTGCGGCAGGTCGATTCTTCGTTCAGGAGACGTTCGGTGGAGAAAGTCATAGGAAGGCTGCGAGTGTGATCGATGGTGAGTGTGTCCTGGTTAATAATCAGGTGATGATCGCCCTTATTCAATTGTTTACTCTCAATACAGACATCATAACAACCTTTAAGGCATCCCTCCCAAATCTCGAATGGATGGATAAAAAGTCTGCCAAAGCTGCATCAGAAAAGGTGCGGTCCTGTGTTGGCATCCTCCACTCACCAAACCACTGATCAGAGATAATTAGGCGTCAGCAATCCGCGTCAAAGTCGGGTACCCATTCTACCCGAATACTACCGACGACAGATCCATTGCACAGTACTACAATTCCGTGCATCCTGACCCGAAGCATTTCTTCGGCAATATGATCAACGCCACCATTAGCGAACAAAGGAAGAAGTGGTATACATTGGGACGCATGAGGTTAGAGCCCGACGATGTTGACTTTGATCTTGTGCTACCCGAACTAGGCGACTCACGTACTTTCACGATTTCCTCCAGGAACCCTAATGAATGGCTCATGTTCCCAAGCACTGTAAACGCCTACTTCAACCCCCCTGCCAATGAGGTGAGCATGCACTATACTGATCCCGGTCGTGATAAAAATGGCTGACGAATATATGCGACCTAGATTGTTTTCCCTGCCGGCATCCTTCGTCCCCCCTTCTTCTCGCAGGATTGGCCGACTTATCTCACCTACGGAGCGTTCGGGGCTGTCGCTGCTCATGAGCTGACACACGCGTTCGACTCGGCTGGAAGGATGTACAACCAGCGAGGGAAGTTGGAAGAGTGGTGGACGAGGGATACCAGCGAAGCATTCGAGGAACGAAAGAACTGCATCGCCGAACAATATTCCAGTAGGCTTAATAACCTCATCATTCTAGCAAGTGGTTCTAAACTACCGTCATCTTTGTAGAGTACACAGTCAGCGATGGCAAGGGTGGAGTCATCCATCTTAACGGCAACCTGTGAGTGTACTTGAGATACGCCGTACTAAAAGACGCCCATGAGCTGATACCTTTGGAATGTAGAACTGCCGGAGAGAACATTGGAGACGCTGGTCTGATCTACGCATACCATGCCTGGCAAAACCAGGCAGCGGATGCGATGGCATCGGGATCTGACTTTACCCTCCCTGGCTTACAAGACTATTCAAGGTAACTCAATGGAGCCAAAACTCAGCAATTCTTATCTAACATCATCCCTCTATTTATTCCAGGGATCAACTCTTCTTCCTCGCCATGGCTCGCATCTGGGCTATGAACATGCAGACCGCGGCGGAAGTCCAACAAGTCCGAAGCAACCCTCACTCTCCCGTCAAGTATCGGGTGATGGGGACATTGTCCAATATTCCCGAATTTGCCAAGGCTTTCAAGTGTTCTGCAAATGCAAAGGTTCGTGATGATGACGCGAGACGTACGCGACTATGGGAGTGCTAATTCCATTCATGTTACTCAGATGAACCCCAAAAAGAGATGCACTCTATGGGAATAGGCTTTTGATGGATGGAATATTCTGCCTCGGACCTTTCTGCTCGCCGCTTTCTATTTCTGTATTATAAGCAAAATCACACATCATCTTGTCTGGGCCTGGCCACTGGCAACTGCCGGTGGGTGTTTAGGTGGAGGTCATTACTCAGACACCACTCCCAGACTTACGCGTCTCACCACTCATACACTCCTTAACCTGAGTGGCAGGCTCCAGCACATTCTCCTTCTTGATACCATATCCATACGGCCTTTTGATTGCCTGATCATCTTGCTTCGCCAAGAGCCGCCCTAACAAGACAATGCAGCTCACCATAACATACCGCAGCACCACACGTTCCATTACCATCGAACCCGAAACCACTGTTACTAGCTTTCAATCTGATCTGGAGGCTCTGACGTCCGTTCCGCCGGACCTGCAGAAATTACTATATCGTGGCAAACGGGCACCACCATCAACCAAGGATGCTTCCGAGGTCACCCTTGGCGACGTCGGAATGAAGGATGGCACAAAAGTGACCCTGATGGGCAGTACGATGGAGGAAATAAGCGGGATGAAGAATACTGAGGATGAGAAGCATAGACGGGATGAGATGCTGAGGAGGCGGCAAGCCGCAGGCCCATCCAAAGTAAGCATACGCATACACAAATTTGATTTGGTACAGAAAATTCACGGAATTCCAAAAGGTGGCTTCTACATCAAGACCATCTTCCTCCAGTGTTCAATACCGGTTTCATCAGATTGAGCCACTGCAGCACCTACCAAACCCCGAGGCTGCGTTGGACCTCTTGCGCAAACTATCCACTGATCCTGCTATACGCAACGTGATGGAGAAGCACCGTTTTGCTGTGGGGGTATTGACGGAGCTCGCGCCTCATGAGCACCCCCAGTTACTCGGCCTGAATGTGAATGCTGGCCAGGCAATTAAGCTGCGCTTGCGTACAGATGCATACGATGGAATGCGAACCTATAGAGAAGTTCGGAGGGTCTTATGTCGTAAGTCTTCCCAGCACTTTCCACCCTGGTATGACATAGGTGATTGATATAGGCTTGGCTGGGCACTGTTACAGATGAACTCACGCACAACGTATTTGGACCACACAACGACGATGTGAGTGGACCAGTTTGTTTAGAGCCAAAGGAGTAGTGGTATTGACGCATAGCTACTATGGCTGCCAGTTCAAGACTCTCAACTCGCAACTCAATAGTGAAGTCGAAGAATATGAACGGACGGTCAAGGCTGGATCACATTCGTTGTCAAGCTTCGGAGGCGGTGACTACTACGAACCTGACCAAACGCTTGGGTCTGCCCTCACCGATGCTGAAGTGACATCAAGAGTCCTCGGCGGTGATGGCAGTGGGAGCTCATTGCTGACGGGGAGTCGCGAGGAGATGCGACAGAAGATGCTTGAGGCCGCAACACAACGACTACGAAAACAAGAGCAAGAGATCGAAGAGCGATGCGGCAGCGATGGTCCGGCAGCTTTACAATGATTTCCTTGCGGAAATAGTAGCTATTCTCTGCAAACTTTAAAAGAGACAGTTCACTTCATATCAGCTAAGCAGTTAGATCAAATTATTTCGATACCCCGATAGTCAGCTACCATATATAGATCTTTTGTGTCATCCTTAAGGTGACAGTTTTGAGATACAAAGCGGGTATTATCCACCTCTCTTCCCTAAACAGGCGCGGTGGTCGATCTAGCCGTGGATGCGACTGCTTCCTACTGTGTACCAATTGGAAGTGTTTCTCGAATTTCCAATGATGGCGATACCTCCATGCACAGGGTGGAAAAAGACATGTTTGAGGTCGCAACATGGGATTAAACATTGGTCGAAACAATGAAAAAATTACCCCATTAGGAAGGTGACTTGCTCCATTAGGAAGGAAGCACTTATGTTTTGACCAGTGTTTAATCCCATATTTCGAGACTAAACATGTCTTTTTCCACCCTGTGATGGTCCACTCGGCATTTAGGATTACTACTTTCATGACGCATCCAGCTCTCGTTACGAAGATGTGGATCGTGATTTGCTCAATGTTCAATACGAGGAAAGCTAATATTGCATGAAGCTGTCGGCAACGTGGAGACTCTTCAATTGATCCATTTGACTATACTCCACAAGCATATCTGGCCGTCAGAGCTACATCATTGTCCATGAAGCTCTCGGTCTGTGTACCGTGCGCTTTTTAGCAATATTCTGGACATCTAGGAGGTCCTCAATCAAACCCTGGACTCTGCCCCACCTTTTCTCCTGCTCTAGATGCACTGGTCCTTCTATATGACCAATTATGAGTCGCCCCCCAGCAAGTTGAGTAAAGAAGGCTGCCACTCGGAGCAGCGAGTCGATGGGGGACGTGTTGCGCGCTGGACAGAAACGTAGAAATTTGGTGTGCGGCTCGCAGATAATCCATGGAAGCTTCTTCGCAGTCGCATCCACTGCCATCGACACACACTGGAGATTTGGACAAGCCGCCAGCGCATACACCAGAGATTTGAGAGTGAGCTTGGACGCTATATTACGTTCTCCCACATCCAACACCAGCCTCTCCAATCCCCGGAGTCGGGTGACCATGACCTCGACATCATCGTCATTCACGTTCAGATGGCCAACTGTGATGTGAAGTTCGAGAGACTGAAGGTTACTGCATTGTCCGAGACACCGGAGAATGGTTCCATCGAATACGGTGACCTGCATTTTCTCCAATCGCAGCTGCAGAAGGCTTGCATGGCGTCCAATCGATCTGCTCAAGGATCTCAGGTCCTCCCCGGGTACTGGAGAAGCCTGCTGCTGAGTAAGCTGCAGCAAGCGAAGGTTTGGGGATGTCTGAAAGAAGATCTGCTACTGCGGCGTTGATGTCGAGGAGAGCGGTGAGGTTCGTCAGGGCTGGGAACGCTCGACTGGACCGAGTCCAACGAAAATTCGCGCGCCCAAGTCCCTGCGGCGAGCTGATTGGATGAATCACATCATCTGAAACTTGTATGTCTTCCAGGTGAGGACTAGTTGCCAACACCGCAACGAGTGCCGACGACAGGTGTACGTGATCGAGAGAAATGGAGCGAAGGGAACGCAGATGAGGTAAACTAGCGGCTAGTACATCAACGTGTGGTGACGTCATTCGGTGAAGGGACAGTCTAACGAGGTTCGGAAGACGATGGGGGAATAACACGAGGAATTGGTCAACGCCGCCTCCCAGAACAACCCTGAGCTCGCCCAAGGAAGCTGGAAGGAGTCGGAGGATGTGGTTGATAGTGGCCACCTCGCAATCCACCATGGTGTCCACTTCGCGGAGATTTGGTAGGATAGGCGTGGTGATGTCCGGCCGGGTGAGCTGAATTTCCCCGATGATAGCATTGGACAAGCGTGGCTTCCGACAGAGCCACAGTATACGCACATGAGGTGCGACACGTTCGAAGCGCTTCCAATCTTCCAGGTTGGGCGGATGTGAAAATTTCGTGACTAGGTTGGGGATGCAGACGCAATGGCGAGTTAAAGAGGGTCCAGACATGCTCGATGTACGATACTAACCTGCTCCGATCCCATCTTCTTGTAAGGGAGCCAAAAAGTTGAGTAGGCGATCCAAAGTGGGTCGTCGCCATCGCACTGCTAATGCTACTTCTCTCCAGATCGTGCATACCAAGCTCGCGCTGTCGACGTCCGTGTACTCCCCTACCGTTCCTATTATTCCGGGACTATAATCTAAGATGTAGTCGAGTAATTCGGGGACGAAGAGCAATGGATGAGCCGCCATTATAGCGTTCGTGTTGCTGTTGTGGATGGTCTGTCCATTTAATCGGATCGTGAGTAATGTGTACACCACAAAGAAGTTTATGTATCGACTTTTGAGTCTTATTCATCCGCTTTCATATTCACTACACATTTGCAGTGTTGTCAACAATCGCAGTCTGGATTCTTAGCATATAGCATCTCTCAGTATCCACCACCGAGGTTGCCCGCGATCTGGACTTGAACCTCCTTTGGACTCTCACCGATTCCGCGACAGATTGCCTCTTCAAGCATGATGGGGCCAGCTGTAGCGCCCACACGTGAGACACCTATGGCGCGGACTCTCAGCAGATCGTCCAGGGTCCTAACGCCTCCTGCTGCCTTGATTTGCACGGCAGCGTCGACACTGATTGAGCTTTAGGGGTTATCCACCGCAATTCGAGAGAAGAAACTCGACTTACTGATCGCGCATGAGTTTGAGATGATGTAAGGTTGCTCCTGCGTAATTATAGGCACCGTCGGCCTGCTTCACAAATCCGTACCCACTTCCGAGAGATGTTGGCATCAGAATATGAGTTTTTCTATCACTTACATCCAAATCTGACGCACGTGGAAGTTTTGATAAATGCGGGCTTAATACGGGAGCAGATCTCGCATAACTTGATGATATGCTTGTCCTCGAGATAATCATTCTGAAAGATAGCAGCCTTTGCATCAACATCAGGCCCTTAGACCATAAACTGACGCTACATACCTCGAAAATGACCTTCAAGATTGCTCCTCTTTTCGTGACAGCCTCGTTGATTTGACGGATTTCATCCTCGACATAGTCCCATTCGCCTGACACGATATCGAACATGTTAGGCTTTACGTATGATTGACCACTCTACACTCACCACTCAGCGCTTTGCCTACGTTTATGACCATGTCAATCTCGCGTCCGCCAGCTTCTATAGCTTCGATTGCCTCGAAGACCTTGACCTTGGTTGTGCTGTTCCCGTGAGGGAACCCGATCACTGGGCACACTAGGACCGTTGAGCCTGCAAGTTCCTTGACTGCAATAGGGATACAGTACGGCTTGACGCATGCCGTGGCCATATTGTATCTGATACGGCCGACCATATGTACTGAAAGCAATCGATTTATGATCGCCCGATGAACTCACTTTTTCGCCTGTCTCAGCCCATCTAAAATAGCCTCATCGTTCATTGTAGGGTGAAGTAGAGAAACGTCAATCATCTATGTACCCGGCTCGTTCAGGTTACCATGAAGCAGTGGTCATGAAGTGGCCCAGTTTGACCTTAGCGAGATCATGCAATGTCACTGAGATGGTCTTGCCAGATGTGTTTTGTTGATCAGCCATAGCGGTAGAGTAAAGTGACGGGGGTTACTAGAGAACGCTCAGGACAATCTTGAACCATCATGCATGGACAAGCGGGCTTTTCATGTGTCCCTGGGAACGGCCATGTGGAATTCGTCACCGCTTCTTGGTAGTAGACGGTCGCGGTGATGCCTCCTATCCTACCCCCAGAGATGTGGATCAGTATCATCAAAGAAATCAGTCAGCCATGCTCCGCATCAGCCTATCGCCTAGACGCGAATTGCAGGATCGCCCTCTCTCAACTCTGTCTCGTCAGCCGTGCCTTCAACAAACTTACTGAGCCACTGTTGTACCAGAGAGTGTTCATCACTCCGGAAAACCTTCGGTCCTTTGCCGAGGCTGTTGTCATGCTTGTTGGAGAGAGCGTCAACCCTCAAGGGTACACACCGACCGATAGGGGAAAGCGAGTGTAAGTCACTAAACCTATTTGCAAATTGCGCAAACCTCTGTTAATCAGAATGATTGCAGAAGGAGCTTGGCGTTGGCCCAATTCCGTGAACCACCGACTGTGTCACAGATGCAGCATATTGGCACTATCCTCTACGCCGTCCGGGACTCCGTCACCCACCTCTATTTCGATGTCATATTGCGTGACGTGGATCTCAACTCTCCACTTCACGACGATGTCCTATTCAGCATACACAACGCTCTACGCGGATTGCAAAACATCGAAGAATTCTGTTCCACCACGTCTCAGCTAATGTGGAGGTTGGCACCCGCTTGGGAGGGACTAAAGAGGCTAGCCGTATCGAACGTCGTACTTAGCAGACCTATCATCGAGGGACTGGCAAGGCTGAAGGCGTTGGAGATTTGCATAATAACGGTGGCCGGGTCGTTCGAAAACAGCCTCTTTCAAGGCCCTAATGTCCTTATCCATGGGGACTGGATGCGCCGGGGTATGGAGCTCGTTCTGACCGTCGTTGGAATTCACGACCTCGTGTTTCGGGCTCTTCTAAGAGATCCGAGCTGCTTAGAGTTGGAAAAAAGGAGTGATAGTGGGAAGGGGGTGTTGACGGTGATGCAAACGGCCGGAGTGGCAGTGATAAACTCAAGCCGGGGCTATTATTACGATCTAGCGTCGTGGTTCTCTCGGGAGGTCTTAGATGGATCGATTTGGGAAGGGGATAGAGAAGAGTGGCGAGCCTACTTAAAGCGAGAAGATCCACGGTCGCTGATCACGCCCATGACATTGTAAGAAGATCGCTGCAGCGAAAGGGCTGGAGCCCGGAGGTGGCAGCGTGAATAGCTGTCGGCGTAGATTTGAGCATGTGCATGAGAGGTATTTCATTTTGAGATATATATACTTGCTCATATCCATGTTTGGGAAGTATATAGTCCATTCAAACGCGGGGATTTAGACTAGTCCCAGCACTTCTGAAAGATCCAAGAGGATCGGAGACAAGAAAACTAGAGATGTAGGGCTACAGAGTAAATTGACGGAGATACTAAAGAGAGGTACACGGACAGGTGGGTTTTCCCTGACGTGGGAACGGCACCCGCTTCTCAATAGACACGTGTAATGATACTTCCTATCCTACCCACTGAGATATGGATCGATATTATCAAACAAATCGGTCAGCCATACTTCGCATCCGCCTATCGCCTAGACGCGAATTGCAGGATTGCTCTCTCTCAACTCTGTCTCGTCAGCCGTGCCTTCAACAAGCTTGCTGAGCCACTGTTGTACCAGAGGGCATTCATCACTCCGGAAAACCTTCAATCCTTCGCCGAGGCCGTTGTCATGCCTACTGGGGAGAGCGTCAACCCTCAAGAGTACATGCCGACTGATAAGGGAAAGCGAGTGTACGTCGCAAAACCCGTTGCTAACCGCTAAGCTCCCATTGATCAGAACGATTACAGAAGGAGCTTGGCGTTAGCTCAATTCCGTATAACATCAAATTTGTCACAGATGCAACTCATTGGCACTATCATTTTCGCCGTTCGCGACTCCGTCACCCGCCTCTACTTCGATGTCTCAATAGGTTCGATCAGTCTGAACTCTCCATTTCACGGCGATACTTCAACTACCATACACAACGCCCTACGCGAGCTGCGACACATTGAAGAGTTCTGTTCCTCCGTGCCTTATCTAATGTGGGAGGTGGCGCCAGCTTGGAGGAGACTGAAGAGGCTGGCCGTATCGCAAGCCACGCTTAGCATAGATATCCTCGAGGGTCTGGCGGAGCTGGAGACGTTGGAGATCTGCATGACAACATCGGCCGGATCAATGGAAAGCAGTCTCTTCGACAATCCGAACATCCTCACACATGGAGACTGGGCGGACCAGGGAATGGAGCTCGTCCTGATCGTCTTGAGAAGTCACGACCTTGTGTGTCGGGCCCTTCGAGAGGTTCTGAACCCATTAGAATTGGAAAAGAAGATCGAAGGTAGAAAGGGAGCGTTAAAGTTGATGGAAGCGTCGGAGGCGCTGGTGAGACGCACCCAGCAGGGCTATTACCGCGATGATATAGCGCTATGGTTCCCTCGGGAGGTCTTGGATGGATCGATTTGGGAAAGGGACAGAGAGGAATGGCGAAGCTATTTAAAACGAGAAGACTCAGGTCTCTGATCACGTCCTTGACATTTCAGTAGCTACAGATCGCTGCAGTGGAAGGGAGTCCAAACGTGGGTACTGAGGGAGAGCTTGGACAGAACCGCATATCAATAGCCTTGGTCCAGATTGGGGCATGTACACGGAAGCCATTCATTCTTTTTGGGATATACGCGCTGAAATATATACCCATACCAACATCCACGTAGTATAATCCATTCAAACACCAGGATAATAACCATCCAGACCGATGCCAGCGGTTCTGAACGTTCCAAGAGGACCGGAGACGGGAACGCTGGAGATGTAGCGCTGCCTCACGAAGCCCGCGATGGTGTCCTCCCATTGAGCAAACCATTGACCCTCACGTTGGCCGACGAGTTCCGCCACTCCCCTCGGGGTAGCCTTCAGGATCTTGAACTCGGCCGAAGACCCAGCGTCGATAAGAGTCGTATTGGTACGTTGACGGTACTCATCGACACTTTCGCCCGGGATCGAATCAGCGAGGTGATTGTACGTCGTCAACGCGAAGGCGCTTCCAGCCGCGCGCCACTCCCCACCACCGCGACGAGCGAATCGTTTGAAAGGCCAGATGAAAAGCGGATAGATGAGAGTGATGCAGAGGAGGAAAAAGACCCAAGGCCTCGACAACATGCGCGAGTACCACGTGCAAGGCCGGACGGAGATCATCGAGCCTTCAATATCGAAGGATATATTAGGTTTGGTCGAGTGAGCATAGTTGGCACGGATGGTGTTCTCCATCGCTTGACGGAGGGAACCGAAGTTCCAACCGTAAACGACCTTTTCGAAGGTGAACTCTTTGAGGAGCCTTTTGCTGTCGCAGTACTCGTCCGCCCATTCACGAAGCGTCTTAGTTGGTGGGAGGATGTCGCTATCGTCGGCCAGGTGGGCTTGATCGTTTGTTGCGTGCTGCAACTGGAGTCTGACGCCCTCCGGCTCCACGCAAGCTTCAGTACCACGGATCATACCGCGGATCAAAACCCAGGGAGCATATCCTATAGACAACCCTGTCAGTATGATAGCGATGGAAAGCCGAGTTTAATAAACATACCCCCATCCTCGCGACGCTTCTTCCAAGCAGCGGACGCTTCCTTCTCCAACTTGGTGGCTTTCCTCCTCCAGCTCCTCCTCTTCCCCCAAGATTCACCAGCCTCAAGGTCCATAGACACCGGATGACCATCGACATCGGTAACCATGGTCGGGGCGCTGTCGACCTCGAGTTGCCTCCCACCTCGATACGTGGCATTCTTATCACCTGCGAGCCAAATAGGCGCGCCGGTACGAGGAGCAGGAAGGATGGCGTCTGAAATGTCGATGGTAAAGTCAAAGTCCGTGACTTTCTCAGAGTAGGTTTCGGTGGATGTGACGCTCCTTCCGTCCACGTAGCGAGTGATCTGCCGGGTGTGCCACTCTTCGTGAGAGGCGTTGCATCGGAGGTATAGAGTTGGTCGGATGGATGCTTTGGAGAGCAGGAATCGGTACAGCGCTTCACCTATTTAAAGCGAAGCCTTCGTCAGTCTGAGCGCCTCCTGAGAAATCAGAGAACAAGCGCTACCCACCATCCTCATTCAAATGCTTGTCGTGCGATTTGATGTTTCCAGCATTCGTGCTGTACTCAGCCTGGTACTCAGAGAAGTCAGGCGGAAGCAACGCCTCAGCCTCGTCTCCCTTGAGAGATTGGACTACAGCTTCATCGTCGTCGTTCGGGATCCTCTCAAGGAGAGCGTGGATCGAAGCCTGGGATTGTTCAAAGCTCGGTGGAGTAGCAAACGTGTTGTCAGAGGACGAGGATGGGCTGGTTGGTAGCTGGACATGTTCCGGTAGCAGAGGTTTCTTCGAGTCACTGGAGGTGTTCATAGGGGTTGGTCAAGAAGGGGATGTAGTGGTGTGAGAGCGTTAAGCGAGTCAAACACTCTGTTCTTATCAAAAAAGCGTAGTTGGGCGACTGTGCGCGCTGTGCACTGCGCGGTTCTACAGTTTGGGTGCGCGCTCGCCCAGGTAGAGTTATCACCGTCAAAGCCGTTCAAGAACGTTTGCACTTATTTATTTGTAGTCTCTCCCTTTTGACAGATCGACTTTGGTCTTATTCCCAAGATTGCAATATCATGGTTCGTGTGTCTCATATGTCCTATACACCCTGAACCGTAAGTGTCCAAAGTAGTGGTGGCAAACGAGAGTCAAGTATGTGCATTCAAGGTTGATGTGGTCAAGCTTCACCCCTTGCTCCCATGCCCTGCGTGTAGAAGTCTCCTGGATATACCCGTTAGGTCCTCGTAAGCTATGAGATAAGAATACCGCGGCGGTCGAGCTCGGGTTTAACGGGTATACTACCAATACCCGCCAAATCGAGAAAGCCCGTCTTGCGGAACTTGATGTGAGCCGGTAGGCTTTGAGACCCCAGGCCGAAAAGGATGAGCGTGCCAATCAGCACATTGAACTGTATCAGTGACTCGGAACGATTCTTAAGTGGAACGGCTCATGACCAAAGTGGCTAATGGTGTAACCCTGCTTTTTAAGCTGTTTAACGGCCTGCGCTGCAACACATGAGCCATTCAGAGAACAATACGCCAATGACGGGTTTCGGTTTACATAGCAAGGGCACATGAAAGCACTACCTCTCTTCTCTAGGGTCTTTATGAGCTTCCCGTCCGCGGGAAAATCGGGAATTGATTTCCTTGTTGAGCCCTGGGATGTGCGCTTCAAAATGTCAGAAGGAGATTGAGCCACCTTCCTTCCTGCGGGCTAGGCACGGGTGGGAACGAGAGATCCGTGAACAGCTTCGGCGTTTGCGCTATTGACGGATTTATGTAAGGTCTAACTTTGGCAATGAGCGAACAAGGCTGAGGAGCATCATGGGTGATGTGTGCAATGACGAGGCGATTCATAAGTAAAAGCCCAGCCGCAGATCGAAGGAGCCAAACGAAGCCTCCCCCGGACTCGGAACAAAGTTACCTGACCAAGCCACACAGCCGCCCACGAGGCGATAGAGAAGACGGTTAAGCGCCCTGATCTCTTGGATGTTTGCATGACTCTCTCGATTAACGTCGTGCGGTCGAGAGCAGTGTCTGGACTAAGAAAGAGCGAATCAGCTCACTGGGATTGGGCGGGGATTGCTGGCGAAAGGAAGGCTTTCATTTTGAGGCGCGGGGAAATGTTACGCAAAGAAGCATGATGGCCGGGAGTTCTGCGAAGTAGGCACTAACCGGGGTAAGTATTAGTTTCTTATCGAAGGCCTCTTATTCGCCTTCGCGAAGGGCGTCCTCATGTAAACGTCATGTGCCGTCCCTTATAAACGGTCCTTTTCCTTGCTCTCCTTCGCTCGCCCCCGTTAGCCTCCTCATCATCCACCTCAATCATGTCTCACACACTCTCCCTACCACAGAGGATCATTGGCAGCGGCTTCCAGGCTGTCGATAGTACCCTCCAGACCGCTTCCTACTATGCTGAGAGTATGTCCTCGTTATGTTCGTTGTTTGCACACGACTAACTAACGATCATCGCTTTCAGAGATCGATCATACTATCAGACCCGTCCCTCAGCAGACTGAAAAATTCGCCAATGGATTTGAGGGCGAGTTGTACTCTCCAGTCGCACAAGTCATCGAAGGTGTTAGGGAGCAACTGAAGCGAGGACTCCCCATTACGCTCTCCCTCCAAAATGGCGCTGCGCTCGTCAACGCTCTCACCGCCGATGCTATTGGTGGATTGGATGACAGGAAAATGCTGGTTTGTGCTCCCCAAATTATCTTTTCGATAACAAATTTGCTAATCAGGGCCGATCATTGTAGCTTGAGTACGCACTCACTTTCCTTTCTCGCTTACCACCCGACTCTGGAATTGGAAAAAGGCTCCAATTCAAGGTCCTCTCCCTCCTCTGGAGTGATCTACCTCATCCTCCTGCCACGCAGGTCGGGAAGCAGTACAGATACCGTTCCGCTGACGGGTCGGGTTATGCTCTATGGAACCCTGACATGGGAAAGGCCGGATCTCATTATGCTCGCACCGTCCAAGCATCCCATCCTCTTCCTCGCCATCAACTCCCATCCCCCGAGCTCCTGTTCGACTGCCTCCTGAAGCGCGACTCTCAGGATGAACACCCAGCGGGACTCTCCAGCTTCTTCTTCGCATTCGCCAACCTCGTCATCCATCAGGTCTTCTCCACCGACCACAACTCCGACGACGCGATCAACAAGACCTCATCGTACGTCGACTTGGCGATCATCTATGGTAATAACCAGGATGAGCAGAATTCGGTCCGAGCGTTCGATGGGTTGGGGAACCTCCTTCCTGATACTTTTTGCGATTCGCGTCTGCTTCGCATGCCCCCTTCGTCTCCAGCTCTGTGCGTCTTGCTCTGCAGGAACCACAACTTTATCGCTGGAAAGCTTCTCGCGATCAATGAGCGTGGAACGTGGAACAGCGATCTGTCTTCTATGACTGAAGACCAGAAAAAAGCTCAAGATGAAGACCTCTTCCAGACTGTGGGTCGCTTCTTTCGTTTTTGATTTACTACTCTTGAAACCCAATTTTGACGTTAATCCTTTTTCGTAGGCCCGTCTCGTCAATTGCGGAATGGTCATCAACGTCGTGTTGTCGGACTACTTGGTGAGCAGGAACATTCACTCCCAGGTCCACGGGATTTGCTACAAACGCTAACTCGCGATTTGCTTTGCTAGTCCTCCATTCTCGGACTCGTCAGATCTGGGAACAGCTTCTCGCTGGATCTCCTAGAGACCTATCGCGACATCGACAAGAACTTGTCTAGTGTTGGCCAAGGCAACCTCGTCTCCGTGGAGTACGTCATATGCACCCGACTAAACTAATGTCGATCTCCTCACTGACTTGCCGCCCTTTCTGACCAGGTTCGTAGCACTGTATCATTTCCACGCAACGATTTCCTCTGTGGACGAGAAGTGGGTGGAGGGTTCCATGCGCCAGCTCTTCCCCAATGCACAGTCTTGGGATGACGTAAGACTTTTACCTAGGCCCACTAGTCCTAGGAGTATCGTGCTGACATGTTTCCAAAATTAGATCTCGACCGCAGACTATAAGGCCAAGATCGCAGGTCTCATCCACATGAAGCTCCCTCCCCCGAATACATGGACGTTCGGCAAGCTCAAGCGTCAAGCCAACGGAAGCTTCAACGACAAGGAGCTCGGGGATATCCTCAAGGACGCCATGGAGGTGCCTGCTGGTGCCTTTGGAGCGAGGAGGACACCCCATGCCATGCGTATCATTGAGATGATGGGTATTGAGCAGGGTCGAGATTGGGGCGTTTGCTCGTTGAACGAGTTCAGGAAGGTACGTCGAATCCAATCTGTGTTGCTCGTCCTTTATTTAGTCAAGGGTATTGACGCCTTTTGGATTTCATGTTCTTTTAGTTCCTCGGTTTGAAGCCGTTCAGGTAGGATCGCCCAGTCTGCAGTTTTTACTTAAAAAGTAACCTGCTGAGTCGTTTGATCTTAGCACGTTCGAAGAATGGAATCCGCGCAAGGATATCGCCGAGGCTGCTCGGATGCTCTATCAACATCCTGACAACATCGAGTTGTATCCTGGTCTTCAGGTGAGCTTTTTTACTTATGCATCATTTGATGTTCCGGATTGATGACTCGATTTCTGCTTTTCAAGGCTGAGGATACCAAGGGACCTGTTGACGGTGCTGGCTTGTGCCCCGGTTATACCATATCTCGTGCGATCCTTGGAGATGCCGCCGCGCTCGTTCGTGGTATGTGTTGGGTCATAGACTTGCGATCCTAAAGGGCAGCGACTGACTGTATCCGCACATTAGGCGATCGGTTCTTGATGACAGACATGACTGCATTCAAGTGAGCATGAATTTGAACGTTGTACTTTAATTGAAGTACTGACATCTCCTTTTCGAACAGCTTGACTTCTTGGGGTCTTATGGACACGAAGCGTCATCCCGAAAACCCTTCGTTTGGTGGTATCATCCCCACCCTCCTCATGAGGGCCCTTCCAGATCAATTCGATCGTCAGTCTATGCATTTGATGCATTGTCCGCTCGTTCCCGTTGACTAACGCTGTATCCCATTTGCATCAGCTCAAAGCATCTACACTCAAATCCCCATGATGGTCCCCAGCAAAATCAAGAAGTACCTCACGGAGATCGGCATTGCCGACAAGTACAACTACGATCGTCCGCCGTCGAGGACGCCGATGGTCGCCCTCAAGTCGTACGCTGATACCCAAGCTGCCCTCAGCAACAGGTACCTCGCAGCTCCGCTCGCTTTCAGGGCTCAAGATATCCTTCCCGGCTACGGGTATGTGACGTTTTCCCTCTGGTCAGTTATATGCCCCCCGTTGATAAACGCCATTTTAGATATTTGGCGACGTACAACCGACCGGACCAAAACGCTGCCGATATCAAGTTGATCCGTTCGGCGTTCACGGCTGGCCCCGCAGCCCGCAAGCACGTCGACTTCTTCACCCGCAAGACCCTCGAGTTGCTCAAGGATAGGTCGTACGTTCTACCTGGCACGACCGCCACTCGCATCAACATCGTCAAGGACGTCATCAACCTGCTACCTGTACATTTCGTTGCGCATCATGTTGTATGTCACTGTCAAGAAACGTCTATAAAAGACGTGATACTGATAGGCGTATATGAACAGATTGGTCTCGCGCTCAAAACACCCACGCAGTCCACTGGCATCTACTACGAGGAGGAGCTTCGGGAGAAAATGCAATCGATCTCCGACTACATCTTCGTCGAGGGTACTCCTTTCACATACGATTTGGCGTTCCAGATCACGCGAAAGGAGCAGGCCAAGAAGGATGTCGCGGATTTGATGGCGGAAATCCATCATCACTTCGACAGCGTTGGCGGTGGTCGTGTAAGCTTCAATTTTATTTCATTTTTGTACCCCGGTTCCAAGGAAACTCATCGATGGTCTTATTAGATCCCATTCATGGGTGTTATCGACGTGGCATCGCACCTCCTGCTCGGAGAGCCGCAAGTCGCCCATGAGTGGCTGCGCCGCCTCGTACAGTCCGGCAAGGATCGCGACGAGCTGGCCAATGACGTGATTGCTCTCGCTGCTGCAGTTTCGAACGAGTTCTCTCAGAGTGGGTCCCCAAATTCAAACGTGAATATGCACCCCACGTGAATCTGATGCATTGGATTTTTTCTTCTCAACAGCCCTCTCGAACGTCATTGATGTCCTCGTTGATGAGCCTTATAACACGACTGTCGCCGCACTCGCTGTCTCCACCTCTGCGACTAGCAGCGCGCAGCTCAAGGGTGTCATCGCCGAAGCTATCCGTCTGAACCCCCCACTCGGTGGTGTTTGCCGAGAGGTCACATCCGACACGATGGTGAACGGAAAGCAGTTCCATCGTGGAGATCGGGTGTTCGTCAGTGCCGTCGATGCCAACTATGACGTGAGTGTTTGACATCAGAACTAAAGGAAGGCTCTAGGGGCCAGAATTAACGCCCGATGATTGTTTTACTCCAATAGCCCGCCGCGTTCGCGACTCCCGAGAAGATCACCCTGGATCGTTCCAACAAGGGACTGTTGGGAGATGGCTTATTTAGGTATGCACGCGGACCCTTGCATTTTTCGTCTGATCAATCTGATGAGACCGTTTGATAGGCTCCTCGGAGAGGACTGGGTTCTTGCCACAATGGCAGCCGTTGTCAAGGGCATCTTCTCTATGGCCAGCCTCAGGAGGGATTACGGTGTTACTGGCACTTTACCGTCAGTCTTCGCTTGAGAGACACGATATATCTTGCCGCAATTGACTCGTATCTGCGTTCTATAGTGGTCTCAAGGATGCCATCCCAGGTGGAACTCAGGTCCGCAAATATTTCGACACAAAACAGGTGATCAGCCCATGGGCAACAAGTATGACGTTGACTGTATGTACAGCAAGATATCTACTTCGTGAGGTCGTTTGACTGATATTTCTATGCAGTTCTCTGGTGCCTCACTTCCAACAACCAAGCAGCCTGCTGGTGTTCTCGCCACGACTGGCTCCGTCGTCATGGCCGATGTCAAGAGCTTCCTGTCGGAGGTTGAAGGCATGAAGAAAGGACATACTTCACCGAGTGGCTCCGGAACACCGACACGGTCAGGTACCATGTCCCCGAGGGCGACGTTTTCGAATGGAGGCGCATCAGGAGTGAGACCATATTGGATGCCTATATTCGTTGGAGGTGCTGGAGGAGGAGCCAACGATCCGGCGTACAATGCTGCCGCCTCCGGATCTACCGGCACATCCATCGCTACTTCTGGGGTGTCGCAGACCACTGCCAGTACCCGGGCTGACGCGCCAGGTGCCACGGATCAGCCGGCTACTCACGTTAGTATATTCTCTCTGATCCATTCTTTAAAGAATGCTTTATTTACTTGCTTTCTGTTATATAGCCCGATGACATGTGGGAGGGGCATTCACAGGAGACGCCAGCGGCTGCTTCCGGTTCGGGCTGATGCACGGAGTATGACGTTCTCTTGACAGTTCCAATCTACTCGCTTCCCCGCTTCTGAGTTGAATTCTCTGAGACACTCAAAAAATCAAACTGCAATTGTATCTCCTGTGCATTAGAGTATCTTATAAAAGAGTGGTCTTTGCTTCAAGTGACGTCACATGTGTCAGTTGGGAGACGGACCGTCACGTCGGAGTTATTCTTGAGCTTGCTGTCACTACCATACCCTTAGATGGCTCGAATCACAAGATCCAAACAACTTAATAGCAGAGGCCCACCCCCTTCTGCAGAAGTGCCCATCAACACTGTCCAGGGGGTAGCCGAGGCCACTCAGCCAACCATCACTAATCAGAATGGAGGTATGACGGTCCTTGTGTACAAAATCGATATCTTCGCTTCCTTTCTCGCCCACTGATCCTCCATCTCCCTTTCCAAAGCCCTGAATCCCGACCATGCGCAGGCCGTTTTAGGAAACGATGATGATGGTCCATCGATTAAGTTGCGAGACATCCATCCTGACCTCCACCCATTCCTCCGCATTCCACATCATATTCCATTGCTATGCTTCTTCGACCCAAATCGCTACGCGCCATACAACCCCAACGCTCCAATACCGGCACCTCCTCGAATTCCTCCAATGACTGAAGATTCGAACTCTGCGAAACCGAAAGAATCCGAGAAAGCATTGGACGACGACGAAAACTCGGCGCTGGAAGACTCACAGATGGAGGATGGAGACCGTCCTTCAGAGGATCCATCGGCTTTGATAAACGGACCTGATGGAGATGACGCAACCTCCAGCCAAATGAATTCGGTGCCGTTCTTCTTCCCCAATGCAGCCCAAGCCAGCCCAAGCGGCAGTAGAAAAAAGCGGAGGTGTTTGCTATGCATTCACGCAGGGCGTTTAAACCATGCGTATATCTGTCCTGGAAGAGGGAACCGGGCGGTATGCGCGACTGTGAAGGAGATAGAGAAGGCGGGGGGTACACTGCCAGCCGAATCATCGAAGTGGACCTCGAAGAACACCCAGACGCCCATCTTCGTTCCTACGCCCCCGACCATGATGATTTATTCCGGATCATCGCTGACAGGACCCATCTCCCCCGCAAATCAACCTGGTATCCCCGTCGCTCCCTTGGAAACCTATCCTATCCCACCACCGCCTAACGTACCAGATCCTGCACCCTTGGGGTTTCTCTCGGATGGCACGGTGCGCCAACGGCGTCCACGACGGTGCAAGGTCTCTTATTTCCTATGCTGAAGTTCGGTTATGATACTGACTGAGATTCGGCCTTTAAAGGTCTGCAATGCGAAAGGACGGGATGGCACGTTGTGCATAGGTAGAGCAGCGAGCAAGAGGTGTCCATATTATGTTGCCGGAGTGGACGACCATATCTTTGGGGCGAAAGTATCGACTGAGGACCATGACGCCGAAGAAATGTCAATCCTCCTAGAGCATGGACTAAGCACCGTAACTTCTACCTCAGATGATGCAGAATGAGCACGGTACTCTTTCGCTTCTTTGCCAATAGTAGTCACGTGCACTTGATGCAATTCTACAGACGTACGAAATGTATAGCGATTAGCCAGGAAGGATTGCGAGACGTTCGAACTCGGTAATACGATCAAAAGTATGGATCCCATCAGGGGCCAATAGAGTGAGGTGGCTGCAGCCTTCCTTTTTCAAACTGTATGTACTTGGTCATCAGGTCCCAACATCATTTATCCAAAGGCACTATATCAGGCTGCACCTCACGCCAGAGCAACTTGGGACGTGTATCGCTTCTTTGATGCAGTTGTTATCAAGCTCGCTGGATTCGTTTTGGGTTCGTTTCGCCAGTCAGTAACTATAAAGCCGATAGATCCGATTTTCACGCCCACTACAGGAAGTACACCCTACTATAGTGGGTCTTCCGGGTAGTCCATTGTAGGCAGAGCGGGACATCACTTACTAGTTGGTAGAACTCCAGGTAAAACTCTGATGGGGGTGCGTGTCGACGGTGTACTACCATTTTATCTTGGTTAACTAATGTACTTTTGACGGTTTGTGTATTACACGTTCAAAGGTTTACCGCAGTATTCTATGGGGACATTTCCAATAAACCCGGCTAAATTACCCTAGAAGAGGGGAAAGAGTTATTCAAAAACAATAATCACAAAAGGAGATGTTTCGTAAATCGAATGCACGACCTTGCTTCAACAAACAGTCCATCTATGGAATATTTACAGGATACAGTAAACCACTCAACTGAATGGAACACATGTGTGTAAGGTTGCTCTAACCTATTAGTAGCCCCTATAGATGGAGACCTGGATAAAAGAAAACACTTGACATTATTAGGTTTGCATATGTTCAGGGATTTTTTGGTGGGTTCTTAATGTAACAAAGCAGCTGCTCTGAGATGCTTTTTTTAATGCTCGGTGAACCGCCAAAGTTATGACGGGCTCCTGGCTCTGAAAGGTGGCTCATTTACAATTGAATCTTCGAATCTTCGTCCCTACACCTCTAACCATGGCGATGTGTTCCGGACCATCTCTGACAGGACCCAGTATGTCTATTCCCATGAGATCCCATGCCGCCGCCACTACCCAGCGTACCAGCTCCCGCACCTTACGGTTTCTTTTAAGTGGGACGGATGTGCAAGGTCTGTCATTTATGAACGTGGATTATGGTACTGATTAGGTTCACTTCTAAGGCCCACAATGCGGATGGCACGTTGTGCATCGTCAAAGCAGCAAAGGAACGAGGCACCCATATTACGGAACCAGGATCTTACGAAAGCGGACCATGGCATCGTGGACTGGACATATTACCTTCTACTGCGGATGGTGCAGAATGAACTACTCTTTTTGATTGGCTCCCCAGCGGATTCTTTCTTTTGAGTATTCCACGGTTCCTCGCTCCTCGGCTCCTCTTTATACGTCTTATAGCACCAATCAAGCCCCCGACTAACAATCTCGGACATTTGATTCGCTGGGACAATTGTTCGCCCTAGCCTCTTGTCCTTCGCCAGGCACACTCCTCGTGCGCGTACGCTCGGGCGCTTAAGGCTGCGGCATCCGTCGATCGCCGCCGAAGTGCCATGATCAGCATACTCAATGACAGGATGTATTGGCATCGCACGGACGTGTTTGCTATCGTAGAGCTTTTAGGACGCCATCACGCCAAGTCAATCTTGGAGCTCCTCAGTGAGTGGTCTTCCAAGAAAATCCTCTTGGTAGACGCCAGACCCGAATATCCATGGTTTCTGACAACAAGGCACCGGTGATTCGTAAAAGTGAGAAGCCTCGGTGATGATTAAATCCACGCTGCCTTGGCGTGAGCGGGGGTGGCTTGGGTAGAGCACATGTGTCGTCTGAGGTGTGTATCGAGAAGCCCACCAGACCTATAAAAGCGGTGGTATGCAAACCAATTAATTTTCCAGCTCCAATCTTTACATCAGTCTTCTGCAGTTAGTCATGTCTTCTCCCCTATCCGACAACACCGTCCCTACTGCACCCTCCACTCGTGCTACGATCCTCACCGATCATCCCGATCCTAAAACGTTCTGTCTCGAGGACATCCAAGGGGATATCTATTCCACTTTCCCCAAGGTGAAGTTACTCTTTCAAACTACTGCTCGCCACGTATCTGACTCGGGGCATTCATTCAACGATGGCGTCCCACAGGATTTCGAGTGGTTCTTTTTCTTCATTATCAAGGATGCAACAGCATTCAAGAAGAACCTCGCCGAGTTCATACCATTGATTTCTACTGCGACCAGTACCAGAAAGAAACTACAAGATATTGCGGTTGCCAAGCTGAATCGCAAGCCGGAAGACCCCAAGCCCAGGATTCCGCTTCGCCTATATCAGATTGCACTTACCACAAAGGCTTTCGACCCTTTGGACCTTGGTCCGGCAAATCAACTCGCTGATTTGGATTGGGAGCGGGGACAATTGGCGCATGCAAAAAAGCTTGGAGACCGTCCTAAGCACACTGATACAGAGTACACGCCAGATTGGGAGC
The DNA here is from genome assembly GCA_019633535.1 of Tulasnella sp. JGI-2019a. NCBI lineage: Eukaryota > Fungi > Basidiomycota > Agaricomycetes > Cantharellales > Tulasnellaceae > Tulasnella sp. JGI-2019a. The sequence continues at coordinate 82,497 of WSUE01000072.1, read as the reverse complement.
CCGTGTGGCTAAAGAACGAGCTACATGGAGTGATCCTCGTTGCCACCCACTGTGAGTAGACTATTCTTCTTAGGCATCCTATTCATTAGACACACACCTGACCCATCTTCCACGCCCGCCGAAAAGGCGAAGCCGAATGCAAGCTCGCTGAAGATGAGATCAGGAAGATCCTCCCATCCAGTATCGATATCGTGAACATCGTCAAGGGCCGTGTTCGCGATGAGCGTCACAATGAGCATTTTGGGTCAGTGATAATTTCTTTTTAAATGTATCTGGATATCTACCTCATCAGGTGTTACCCCAGATTCAAAGACGGCATCTCCCAGCCGGCTATCAAGTAAGTTGTCCAAAATACTGATCCATATGATATGCTCATCTCCACACATTTGCAGAGGTCTCGTCGTCCCCCATACAGGCCAACTGAAGTGCAAACCTGGCGTGATTCTCATCGGACACAAAGGCGAACCGAACCAGAGGGAGCGCCCTAGATGGATGGTTTGACTAAGGAGCAGGCTATTGAACTGACGGGTGCCAAGCTCATTGGTCGTTTCAAGTCGGTCAGTCTACATCAATCACGAACCGATGCAAAATCCAGCTTCCTCATAGAATTTTAATCCTTTCAGGGTTGCCCCATCGATAATCCCGCGTTAGGTGCCGATCCCTGCGAGAACAATAACTTCACCTATCAAGTTCCGACGCCAGGACAGGAACGTTGCCCCTACGTAGCTCACACACGCAAGATGGCACCCAGATTCACAACGGTTAAAGAGGTTCAAGCTGTGTTAGCAGAATCCTTGATTGTGAGGGCTGCCATCCCATACGGTGAAGAAGTGAGTACTCTTTGCTCCGTGACGACTACCAAAGCATCAACATCTCTTTTTGGCAGCTTGACGAAATGGAGAAGGGCGCGAAGCAAACCCTCAAGGATAGAGGATTAGCATTTGTTTCTTACCAGTCCTTCCTCGAGGCCGGGTTTGTGGCTTCAATAAACATGAGCTCGCCTTCCGTAGACTAAATATCCTCTTCTCACAGGTTTGTTCGCCAGCAAGTAACATGGGCCAACAATCCCGAATTTCTTCCTGCAGAGGACGAGGACCAGGGCCGTCCTACACCAGGGTGGGTACCATGCTCGATATCCGAAAAATGATCATCGACCCATATATATATATCCTACCCAGGTTTGATCCCATCATTGGCAACTCCTCCAAAGGGGAAGAGGGGCCGAGGGAAGTCACGGGTATCAATCCGAAAGCGCTATCGAAAGTTATGTCTCTGCCCGATTTCGTGGTCGCGCGAGGTGGTGCGTACACATGACTTTCTGAACTGCCCGCTATTAAGGGACTTACGAGCTCTTTCCGTCTCCCGGGATATTAGGCGAATACTTCTGGGTACCCTCCATGACCGCTTTGGGGCTAATCAGTGAAGGTCGGCTCAAGGAAGAGCCTAAGGGGTCAATCGCGGCGAATCAGAGAACTTGAGGTGCAGAATACTTAGAACGTCTTCCAATACATTTGTTTTGAAATAACCCAACTACACCGCGGGACGTATTCGATGCTTGGGTTCTGTTCTCGTCGTAAATCATGAAGCTGACAAGTGCGTTGTGCGTTTTATGGTATCCCTCCTTCCCCTTAGGATATTGTAGCAGTAGTAAGCGATCTCGTTCTGATCGCTCGAGCCTTAGGCTCAGGATTTGCCCTCGTGATTTGATAGTAAGAGTACGAGGTCTTTTTCGCGCCAACACTTTTACTTCCGTTCAGGGCGAAGGCCGAGACTCGGGCCTAACGGACGTTCTTCTCATAGTCTGGACAACCGACTTGACGTGCCAGCGTAACCTCACTAGCCGAGATCGATACACATATGGGTCCTTTCAACACATCACAAGATACAGCCTCCTTCAGCCCCGGAGCTACGTAGCCCATGTCTATGAAATTTGCCCGCCTGACTTGCCTGTGGCTGCTCCGACACCGCACTGCTCAGCAGATAAGACACCTCCTTTGATATCCCTACAGCGTCCCCTAACGATCGGACGGTCTTGGCGATCTCGGGAGTACAATCGGAGTCTCACTACCCCGATCGACTCAGCGGCCCGGTCTTGGCTGCGCCGTATCTTTCGACCATTTGTGTCCCCCAAATATAAAAATAGACCTCAATGCCCCAAATAGACTTAGACTTGATACTAAAGTTACCTACTAGGGGTATTTGGGGCCTGGATGCCAAGACAAAATACTGCGACAACTTCCAAGACCATCAACATTCTTTCCATGGAGACCTAGAATGATAATATGAGTCATGTTTTGCCCGGAAGAATCGGACAACTGGTATGCCGTTCGCGTGTGACAGTCGCCAAGCCCAACACACACGTACAGGAATTAGGCGCCCTGGAGACACCTTCTCAGCCATTGTTGGAATTTGGGGCTTGTGATAAGCGAGGGCAGTTCAGATTTGTTTTGAATTATGATCCGTGGATTGGAAAGGAGGAGGAATGCACAACGCGCGCAGTTCTGGGCTCCTATGACGGACTTGTATAAGAACGGCCGTGCAATTACCAATATCCAACCAGCCAAGCTACCTTCACATACATTTTCGACCCATGTCCTCTACAAGCACTTCCATTACATCCCCTCGCCGAGCATGTGTCCCGCATCCCACTCCCGACCCGTCGGTCTTTGATCTGAATGACATACAGGGAGATGTCTTCCCATCCTTCCCCAAGGTATGGTCGCGTTTTATGAGTCGCCGAATCACTAGTACTGGCCGCTGACTGTCGCGTCACCCCATCCGTTGCAGAAATGCGAGTGGTTCATCTTCTTTGACATCCAAGACCCCGTCGCCTTCAAGAAGGCTCTTTGCGATTTCATCCCCAAGATCACCACCGCCGCACGCGTGATGAACAATCTCAAAGCCGTCAATCTTGCTCAACAACCCACCACTCCGGCTCATGAGTATCAATCTCAGGCCCCGTTCCACTACGGACGGAAAGAGCGAAAGCTCGTTCCCCTGAAGCAGTATCAGATTGCTCTGACAAAGGCTGGATTTGACGTACTTGGCGTCACCGGTAAATTGCAGGATACCGACTTTGACGCGGGTCAGCTGGCGGATGCCTTCAACCTCGGCGATCGCCCCGGTCCGGGTAGCACGGCAGCTAAGTTCGTCCCGGATTGGGAGCCGGTGTGGAGGGAAAATGTCCTTCACGGCGTCATTCTCATCGCCACTGAAAGTATGTCTCCTTCTGCTGTTGGTTAGAGCCTGTGTTCTAATTGTTACCCTTCGCTACTCTCTTCAAAGGTGCCCCGACCTGCAGGCACGCTACTGCAGAAGCTCTTGAAATCTTTGGGTCGACTATCAAAGTTGTCAATACCATTGAAGGTGCAGTCAGGGCTCCGGAACCTGGCCATGAGCATTTCGGATTCCTCGATGGTGTCTCCCAACCTGCTATGAAGTAAGTTCCACGTCCGCGCTCTCTATATAAGCAATATGAGGTTCACAAAACCCGCCATATATAGCGGCCTTGTCGTTCCTCACACCGGCCAACTCCAATGCGACCCTGGTGTCATCCTGATGGGGCAGAAGGGCGACCCGAAGACTCGCCCTTCGTGGGCGAAGAACGGTACCCTGATGGTCTTCCGAAAGCTTCAACAAGACGTACCCAAATTCGATGCATTCCTCAAGGCAAATCCGACTAAGCTTCCAGGACTGTCGGACCCGGAGGCGCAAGCGTTGACGGGCGCGAAGCTCGTCGGTCGTTGGAAATCTGTCAGTAATGAACGACTTGCCTCATCGTTCGCAAGGAATTGATTCTCCCCCTTCATTCCATGTAATGTTACAGGGTACTCCCATCGACTTGGCTCCTGAGAAAGATGACCCCGCGATCGCCCAGGACGTGAACAGAATCAACGCATTCAATTATCAGAATCCTACCCCTGGAGAAGCCCGCTGTCCCTTCGCCGCGCATATCCGAAAGACGTCGCCAAGATTCACGACCGTTACTGGGCTCAACAACGCGTTGCCTGGAGCCCTGATCCTCCGAGCTGGCATTCCTTACGGACCCGAGGTTCGTAGTCTTGCAATTAGATTTTTGGAAGATTCCGTAGCTGAACCTTCCCCGTTGCAGGTCACGCCCATGGAAGCGGCTGCGGGACAAAGTACGGAAGATCGTGGGTTGGCGTTTGTTTGCTATCAATCCGTCCTTGGGAATGGATTCGGAACGCTTCAAAAGGTTTGGGCGAATAAAGTGAATTTCCCTCCTCCAGAGACGACGGATCCTGGTCGATTTATGCCCGGGTGAGCAAAAATACGAATTTAGTATATAGATGAGGCACTCAAATTGCTGCCTTCCCTTCAAAGTTTCGATCCCGTTATCGGTAACGCTATAGGTGCAAACCGCGACCGCACTGTGTCCGGTACAGACCCTACGGTGGAATCTAAGACATTGGATATGCCAGCAGACTTCGTTATTGCGAAAGGCGGTGAGTGGACAGGTGAACTCAACCTTTTTGACGATACACTGACACGGGGACTACCAATTAGGCGAATACTTTTTCGTCCCAAGCATGACCGCTCTTGGCATGCTGAGCCGCGGCGAGACTTTAGGTGAAACTTAAGATCCATGTATCGAGTGTATAAGAGAATCCCATTTCATATCGGTTAAGCAATTCCTGTAATATGCTTCATATATCAGTCGTAACGATCTCTGAGGCGCACCCCCGCGATAAAGACTGATCGTTAAGCGGATGAACACCGCCATTAATTCATGGCCCCATTAGAACGTGTATAATAGTGGTATAAGTATATCAAAGGCAATTAGACTTATTTCGTTCCTTCCTTCCACGTGGCATTGACATCATCTCATATTAACCTCCATTTTCCGGATGTTTCGCCCCTTAAAAGTGAGGTATCCTTCCTTATATCGATGGGTCCCCTCACCAAGCTTATCTTGCTCCTGTCAATCTCCTGCAAATCGATGAGCGTTTCAACGACGGGCAGATCGAGACGTCGGGCGAACAATAAGAATTCGACGGCCAAGCCGTTGAGGGGAAGATATTGTCGGAGCGTACGGGAGGAGACGTGTAATAGGATAGAGGTAAATTAAATTTGTTTTGAGGAGGGTCCTCACCTATACGGATCCGGAAAACCTAAGGGAAATAGTTGCATGATCGAGGAGCTCGATGTAAGAGGAGACGACATTGAGTTGGGCCGCGTAACACTGATTCGCACTGTCCATTCTGTAGGCAAGGACAATATGGGCGGTAGATTGCAAAATGGACCTCGGCGCCCGATAAAAAATGGAGCCGGGGTACCCCCGGATGCGTTGAGTTCTGGTTTCAACCTCCATTGCCTCTCACAACTCCAGTAACAACTCTTCTACCGGACCACAGAGCCCTCCCTCAAATCAACCCGGGCCGAATCCGTCCGCCTCCGAAAGTCCTGTAATGAATAAAGTGGCCTCTTTGGATTTGATTGGTAAGTGGGGCCCAGAAAGTTGAAGTGTTCGTAGGTGTCTGTGTGGAATAGTAAGTTCTTTTGGAGGGTCCGATTCGGTAGCATCGATTCTAAGCGATAGGGATTCGAGAGAGGGTCAAGACATGGCGGCGATGGAAAGCGCCCGAAGAGTCAACGCAGTCCTTCTCTTGCGGGTTTTGATAAGAAAATGGGCGATTCTTGGCAGGCAACTAGCCAGCACCGCAAAGTCTTCACCATCCATTGAAACGTATACACTGAAATACAATTTCAAGCTATTGAGAAAGCTGCATTGAAGGATAGGCGTGAGGGTGTCAAGTGATAGTGTTGTGGTATCGTCAGTGTCGATTATCAGGCGTCCCAGGTATCGATGTTCTCCAACTGCCTTAGCCATAATCTCCAGATATTCCGCATCTCCTTCTACTCCGAGTTTAAACTCCTTCAAGGGCGATCCTCCCTCAGCCAGGGTGCGAAGGAATATCGTCGAGTCAGGATCGAAAGGATAGCGATATGCAGCGTCTCGAGTTTGGGAAAGGGTGTGATAACCGACTGGAGCCGTTGCGACGGGTGGTAAGGTAAGGAGTCCATAGTAAGATTCTCTACCGCTGGTAATTTCGCCAGCTCAAGGAGGAGTAAGGTATTAGCATAGCCTTCGCCGAGGTTAACGGTACGAAGGTTACGCAGCCCTCCGATCGACATCTCTGTCGGAGGGGCCCCGGCTCTACTCAATCCGAAATCTGTCAGGTTCGGCAGCAAACTCGCCATCCCAGCGACAAGTTCAGTTAGTTCTGCGCCCCGTTCAACTTTGCCGCGATCCCCGTATAACTGAAAGAAGTCCAAGATTTTGACGGTCGAGTGCAAAACAAGTCGTCGGACATTTGGGAGGAGGGGGTTGGAATCGGATTTCTTGGACAATAGCTCCGAGACCAAGGTAGAATCAAGCCTTGAGCTGCAAAAGGCAGTATATCTGACTTTTTGCGTGAGAGAGCGGAATCGTGATCAGCTTTGAGGAGTCGGGGGCTGCATGAAGAACTGTAGGTTTCCGCGTCAGCAGCTGAGTTTTTTTTTTTTTTTGTCTCGACTAACAGCATTGTCTTACAGCTGTCTTCATATGAAGCTCTCCCTTGAACTCCAATGGAGAAAGTATAGCAAGAAGATGATGCACGGAGATATTTTCGGCCCATAAAACCTCCATTACAGGTTCATACCAAGCCCGGCAGACGAGACCGGCGGATCGTAGAGTTCCTTTGAATGCGTCTAGGTGAGATAATACCTCACGCAGGATGTCATATGCTGAAAGTGTGGGGTAACACGTTTGGCGTTGGGTTTACCATAGTAGCTGTAGTGAAGGTGCAAAGGAGGTTAAGGCATATGTCATAATAATCGGCTATATGCAACCAAAACTGACCGAGTTGATTCATCGTGTCTCTCCCGTTCTGTTCTTATAATAGTATCAGACGTTGTAATTGTGATTTTTATGTACGGACAACGCGGCGACTTCCGACCATCCGCACACGAAACGTGAGGTCTTAAGTGGAATACTTGCAAACGAACAAATAGAAATCGCAGTTAAAAGTCATAGGGCAGACACCCTTGCCAACTTTCTGGCTATCGTGATGAAGCCGCAGTAAACTTAGTGTCCTTGGAATAATTGCCCTCATGGAATCAAGACTTCGCTGCCGGCTTCGGATTCATTCTTGGAACTTCTCGCGTTTACCTATTCGGCTATGTATATCTATCTCTTACATATCTCAATAGTTTCGAAAAAAATCCAATGATCATACAAGAGGATCCTCTGCATGTCTTGAGAGCCTTTATTGAGGAGACAATATTGAATTGCGTTGCGTAATAGTGATGACCGCCATCCATTCTGCAGGCAAAGACAATAAGGATGGGTAGAGATCTGTCTAACTACGAAGAGTGGACCTCAAAATGTAGTACAGGTCACAGTCCCAACAATTCTCGGACTTCTTGTTCCGCTAGGTTTCAGTTCAAGCCTCTCGTCTCGTACTTCGCAACTCCGGTAGCAATTCCTTCACGAGATCCCAGATCCTATTCTCGTAAAATTCCAGCTGAAATCCATCTGCGTCGGAAAGCCCCACAATGAACCAAGCCACTTTCATTACTTTCGCTGGTTCAGGTGCGAGTGAGTCAATAAGATGCAGCGTCTGGAGGTGTTTGTGCGGGGCAGGATGTCCTTCCGGTGGGACTGCCGCACCAACATCGATCTGAAGAGACAGCGTTTCGAGATATGGCCATGACATGATGGCGATGGAAAGCGCCCGGAGAGTCAGCCTTGTGCTCCCCTGACGTCGGAGACGGATATGAACGATTCCAGGTAGGCCAATACCCAGTATCCCCAAGTCTTCATCGGCCATGCGTATGTCTCCTTTGGCGTACAATGTCAAACTCGTGAGAAAGCTGCAAGGAAAGATGTGTTCCAAGGGGGAAAGTGACGCGATATCGCAAGTATGAATTGCAAGGCGTTCCAAGTATTGGTGTTCTCCAGCGGCCCTCATCAGCATCTCCAGATCGCCCAGATGACCGGTTCCGGTGATCATGAGCTCCTTCAAACGCGATTCCCCTATGGCCAATGTGTGAAGGAATGTAGACGCGTCAGAATAGGGAGCACTTAAATCCAGCATCTCGAGTCTGGGAAAGGGTATGATGATCCACTGGGGCCATTGTGACGGGAGGCTAGGTGGGTGGCGAATGGTGAGTCTTTCTACTGCTGGTAGGTTCGCCAGCTCAAAGAGGACAGTTGTGATATCGCAGCCGCCGAGATCAACGGTGCGAAGGCTACGCAGCCCTCTAATTGGCTTCGCCGCAAATTTCGGTACCCATAACGTGAGATCTACTAGATCCGGACACAGTCTGGCCATCTCGGCGATGAACTCGGACACTTTCATGTCCCGATTGGCGGAGCCAGCACCCTTCGCTGCCTCAGTAAAAGTTAAACCTTTCACGGTGGGGTGCATCCACATCAGTGCATAATGGATATTCTGTGGATAAAGAACAAGCCGCCGGACGTTTGGGAGGAGGGGACGGTGTGGATCCGGGTTTGTCGAAGACACCAAGGTGAGGTCGGGCAGAGGGTGGTGCAAGATACCTGATCTGACTCTATAGGCGTGAGAGCGAAATCTGGACCAGCTTTGGGGAGTTGGGAGGCGCGTGAAGGACTGTCGAAGGTTCAGTATCAGCAGCTGTGTATTTTTCCTCGATATAACGCCGTTGTCGTACAACTGTCTTCCTCCAACCAATTACCTCAGCCTCCAATGGGGAAAGAACCGCTAGAAGGTTTTTCAAGTAGATGTCCTCCGCCCATAAGACGTCCATGGCTGGCTTATACCAGGCTTGGCAGACCAGACCAGCAGATCGTAGAGTCCCTTTGAATGCGTCCAAGTGGCAGAATACACCAAGCAAGACATCGTACGCTAGGAGTGCGGGGCAGCGATACGATGCATTCGGTATTGTTGTAGTCAAGGCATGAGTCACAACGAACGGTCACAGTCAATACTACACCCAATGCTTACCGCCTTGATTCAACATGTCTCTCGTATTCTAAGATCTTGTGGGGCTAGGGTAATCGATTTCGTATTGTGGGAAATATGTTTACATAAGGAGACCATAGAATTAGGCGACAAAACTCCGCATCGCGTCCATGCAATAAAGCATCAAATACGACAAAGCCAACGGGGTATCGAATCTTTATTCCCCTTCGCATTATCATCTAATATAGACCTTACATCCTGACCGTGTAATTTTTTATTCGTCCTTCCCTATATAGATAGGATCGTGAGGCATCTTGTCGCCGTCGATCTCTTACCACTCCATGAGGACCTTGATGGTCGGCATATAGAGGCGTTGAGCGAGTAAGAGAGGTTCAACGTCATAGATCCAGTTGTGGAGGTGGACAAGTCGGAAAAGCGTTCGGGTGGAGGCGCGTGCGACGTGATATGATAAAGCTTGGCGAGCGCACCCACCATGAAACCGTGTCGGGTATTGTGGATGCGGCTAGGCGCTCAGGAGCGCATTGAAATAATTCCTGAGAATGAACGCTTCCTTTGATGCTTTTAAGTATTAAAAAAAATACTCTAAGCAAGATGTTACAGCTACACACCAGGATTGCAATGCATTCAGCTGTGGAGCAGCATACGGTAAAATTCAGGTCATCTGGATTGTTTCCTTTTTGGATTCAGGTATGACCTTCTGTATGGAATTAATGTGACCGACGTTGTAGATCCAGCCGTTGAGAAATTGTGAGAACGCTTGAGTAAAGGCGGTAATATGAATAAGATAAACAAATAAACGCCGTCCGGCGACCTCATGCTAGCTCCCTAAACTTGAAACGCTCGCCTCGCGAAGATATGGCTGGTGTATGTGGACGGATCCACCAAAGACGCAGGTGGAAGGATAAACTCGGTGACCATCTCAAACTCCCACACGCAAGGTCGCCGTCCGCCAAGAAAAACCCTTCAATCAAATCCGATATTAACCGTAACCATAGGATCTAGACTGGCAAACTCAAAAGGGGATAATTATTAGATCTGGATGCCCACAGCCTGAAGCATGATCGCGGCTGGACCTGATTGAAGCCTCCAGCTTCAGAACTCCCTTCAACCCGACCCGATCGCCCTCCCCCAAACCAATCCGGGTCGAATTCATCTGCCTCCGAAAGTCCTGCAATGAGACAAGCGGCCTCTTTGGATTTGATTGGTAAGAGGAGCCCGGAGAGTCAAAGCGTTTGTAGGTGCCTGTCAATAGCATCGATTCTAAGTAATAGGGATTCAAGAGAGGGCCAGGACATGGCCGCGATGTAAAGCGCCCGAAGAGTCAATCTAGTCCTTTCCTTGCAGTTTAGTGGGCGATCCCTGGTAGGCTACTAGCCAGCACCGCGAGGTCTTCATTACCGTTGAAACGTCTACAATTTCAAACCGTTGAGAAACCGCATGGATGGATAGGGCCGGAAGAGAACAGATATCAAGGCTTGCTATTGGCTTCTGATTCATTTTTATTTCGTGGAATTTCTCGCATCCTAGCATCTATTCGGCTACGGATATGCACATCTCCTTATGCACGGCTCAACGGATTCGAGAAATCCAACGACCACACAAGAGGATCACCTGAATGTTTTGAGAGGCTCTACGTATGAGGAGACAATAGTGAATTGCATTACATACCACAGACACGCGCCATCCATTCTACAATGAGGATGAGCAGAGGTCTACCTAACTAACCGCAGAAAATGGGCTCCGAAATGCAGTACAAATCACAGTCTAACAATTCTCGGAAATCCTGTTCCGCTGGGTCCCAGTTCTGGCCTCTCGTCTCGCCCTTCGCAACTCTGGCAGCAATTCCTTCACTAAATCCCAGATCCTATTCTCGTAAGACTCCAGCTGAAATCCATCTACGTCGGAAAGTCCTGCAATAAACCAGGCTGCTTTCATTATTTCAGTGGGTCCTCCTGAGTCGGTAAGCTGCAGTATCTGGAGGTGTCTGTGTGGGGCAGTATGTTTTTCCGGTGGGACTGTCCCACTACCATTGATCTTAAGAGACAGGGTTTCAAGATATGGCCAGGACATGATGGCGATGGAAAGCGCCCGGAGAGTCAGCCTTGTGCTCCCCTGACTTTGGAGACGGATGTGAATAATTCCAGGTAGGCCAATACCCAGTATCACCAACTCTTCATCGACCATGAGTATATCTCCCTTAACGTACAATGTCAAACTGGTGAGAGAGCTGCAAGGAAAGGTGTGTTCCAGGGGACGAAGTGATATTCTTGTGTTACCGTAAGAATGAATCCTGAGGCGTTCCAAATATCGGTGTTCTCCAGCGACCCTAGTCACCATCCCCGGATCGCCCTGACGACTGTTTTCTGTGATCTTGAGCTCTTTCAAACGCGATCCTCCCATGGCCAAGGTGTGAAGGAATGTTGACGCGCCAGGATAGGAAGCACCTAAATGCAGCGTCTGGAGTTTGGGAAAGGGTGTGATGATCCATTGGGGCCATTGTGAGGGGAGGCTAGATGGGAAGTGAATGATGAGCTTCTCCACTGCCGGCAGGTTCGCCAGCTCAAAGAGTATGGCTGTGATATCGCGGCCGATGAGATCGACAGTGCGAAGGCTACGCAGCCCTCCAATTGGCTTTGCCGTATCTTCTGCCACCCATAACCTGAGATCTACTAGATCTGGGCACAGGTTGACCATCTCAGCGACGAACTCGGACATTTTCACATGCGGATTGCCGATGGTAACACCATTCGGTGGTAGAGTGACAGTCAAACTTTTCACGGTCGAATGAATCCACATCAGTGCGTGGTGAATGTTCTGCGGGTAAAGAACGAGCCGCCGGACGCTCAGGAGAGGGGACGATGAGGATCCGGATTTGTCGAAGACACCAAGGTGAGGTCGGGCAGAGGGTCAAACAAGAGACCGAGCTTGACTCTACAGGCGTGAGAGCGAAATATGGACCAGCTTTTGGGAGTTGGGAGGCGCGTGAAGGACTGTCAGAGGTTTAGTGTCAGTAGTTGTAAATTTTGTCTCGACATGACAACGTCATCTCACAACTATCGTTTTACCATCGACTATCCCAGTCTCCAATGGAGAAAGAACCGCTAGGAGGTCTTTCAAGTAGATGTGCTTGGCCCACAAGACGTCCATGGCCGGTTCATACCAGGCTTGGCAGACCAGACCGGCGGATCGAAGAGTTCCTTTGGATACGCCCTGGAAGAATATACTAAGCAAGATATCGTACGCTAGAAATGCAGGGGAGAAATGTGATGCGTTCGGCGTTGCTATAGTCAAGCCATGAGTCACAATGAACGACCACATTCAATACTACACCCAACACTCACCGCCTTGATTGAACACGTCTCTCATATTCTAAGATCTTGTTAGAGATAACCGGCTTCGTAGTAATTGTGGAAACTATTAGGAGATGTGCTGAGGGGAAGAGTAGAAGAACTTTGAACCGTTGGCATCATCTATACAACAAACGAGGTGTCGCATTTTCATTCTTTATTACTTTCGCTTCGCATCATCATCTAATCCTCCACCTCCCGACCGTATAATTTGAGATGTCCTTCCCGGTATTGATGGGGTCCCTCGTGAGGCTCATTTTGCTGCCGTCGATCCTCTGCTACGCGATAAGCGTGGGGGTGGAGAGATTGGAAAGCGTTCGGGCGGAGGCGGATGTAAAGAGCTGATACGATGAAGGCTGGGGTGGGAGGTAATTCCAGTTCGCGTACCTTGGGCGATGGATGTGACTAACGCCGGCGGTGTGCGAAGGAGCGCACGGAACGCGGTAGGCCGGAAGGTCGCAGAAGGATTTCCGTTCCCGTTATGTCCGGCAACCGCCTGCATCTGCTTTACTTGCCCGCTTTGGCTTATTTACTACCGCTTTTTGTATACTCTATGCAATATATGATCAATTGCTCCTGTATTTCTACCTTTTTTGCTCTCTATATTGGTCTTGCGTGGCGGCTTCGATAGATCGTAGTATCTCCTGCCTTACTACCCTTTCTGATTCTCAAGATACCATTATTAACGCGTTGATACGACCTCTTATGACACTCACCCAGATGAGTGAGGTATTGGGTGTACCTTCATGGGAATATATGGGATCAGGGAGAGGGACTTCTTAGGGTTAGTGACTATCTGTTAAGTTAGCATTAATTTGAAGGCCGTTCAATAGCGACTCAGAGGGAGTTGATCACCTTTAGATAAAGGCTCATGGCTAATATAAGAACCAAATGGTGAAATATGTACTAGTCGCACATAGACTACATATGACCAGGAAGTACAATCTTTAGTTACAGGAGAGTTACACGTGAGGAAGGACGTCGCTATCAGCAGCCCAAGCGACCATTCAGTTACCAGGGGGCACTTACATAAATACATCCCGAGTGATATACACAACAGACAAATCAAAACTATTCGGTCGGGCGAAGACTTGATGCATAGAGATCTACATGACGGCAGACTAGCGCCTCCGAAGTCACTTTCACTCAAGCGCGCCTTAGAGCAATCGTGAGTAAAAATAAATCTATTATAATCGGATGTGATATCAAAGTCACTTGGTCTTTGATCAACAAGGTAATGGGCATGGAGGCAGCAGCATCGCCGCTTAGAACATCCCAAGGCCCTACCAGCCCTCAACATTCATGTAATCAGCGCGTTTAGATGCTACTAGAGTCCATATCGGCGCGTCAATCACGCTATCTTGATAATCAGAAAGGGCGGTAAGGCAGGAGAAACCCTGATCTGTTGAAGCCACCATGCAAGAATGGTTGAAAGGGCAGAAAGAATAGGAATAATTTAATATATATAACATAGAGTATACAAAAAGCAGTAATCAATGCGTTATTAGAAGCCAATGCGGGCAGGCAAAGCAGATATAAGGGGTGGCCGGACATAACGGGAACGGAAATCCTTCCGCGACCTTCCGGCCTACCGCAAACGCGTATGTTAAATAGTTCCTGAGGAATGAACGCTAAATACATAACACGCCGTCGGTGTCTGGTTTCTTTGATGCGTCCAGGTGGAAAGAATATTCTAAGCAAGATGTTATATACTAGAAGTGCACTCGGCGTTGGGGGTGGTGAATGCCATCTAGGTTATTTCCTTCTTGAATCCAGACCTGGCCAAATATAACCGCGGGACGCAAGGCAAGGCCAGAAATGAAAGGTACATTGCGTTTGCCTTCCTTATTACCTTCATACTGATGAAATCCTGATCTTGTTCTTGCCAATCTCCTGCCACTTCATGGACACCTCAACGGCCTGCATATCCGTTGGGCAAGGAGCATTAGTTTTGACGTTATAAACCCAACCGTTGGGGTGGAGAATCTGTGGGAGCGCCCGAGCGGATAATAGGATGTGCGATGGTGCTGATGTCTCGGAAAGGCAAATTGCTGGTTTGTTTGTCGAGAACAACCCCCCCTTGTTGTATCAGGGTCTCATTATCACCTCTCTACCGACATTTGACATTTGTATATTTGCACCACCAGACCCGACACAGGGCGCTCTATATTAAAATCTCCTCTCCCGACCTCACTATACCTACCATAATATCTCGTCAACTGCGTTCAGTCTCTGTGGGGCGATCACTCTCTCATGGACACTGGTACAACTCGGATATCCATCCCCTCCTCATCAAATAGTCTTTTGCCCGCATTCGATCCTTCGAGCTCTAACGGCAACGCGGCGGAAAGATACTCGATAGACGAAGGTGAGCCATGATGAACGATGATTGGATTGGAGTTCTGACTGGGTCAGTCTGAATGTCAACCACGTATGCTCCTAGACTCACCATCTGTCAACGCCACGCCTAGGACGTTGAGGAAAGGCAAGCAGAGGAGCTATGAGTGAGTACTCTCCCCAGACCTTCTCAGCAATGGTGATATCGTTGACGCGTTTTTGCTTTCTTCAGTGACCTTCGCTTATTAGCCGTGTCAGCACAAATAACGGAAATATTCTACAGCATAAGTGACCTTCAGACGCGAATATTTGGTGTGTTTTCGCCACGCCATACAAGGTCTCTAATTTTGCTGGGGCTGACCCCCATCACTGCTTTGTCAGAGGTTCAGGAGCTGCGGCACCGATCTCTGGAACCTGTGTCCACCAGTGCCACGGATCCGAGGTCATCTTCAGAGTCTTCGAGGTCGTCCAGCAGTGTGATTGATAATGCACTCGGCCAACTTGATGTCCGTCTCGAAACCGTGTCCCAAAGTGTCGCAGCCGTGACAGCCACCCTGGAACCGTTCCTCTTGAACTCGAAAACGCCGACTGAAATCCGGGGACAAGAAAGTAGCGAGGAGGCTGTCATTATACGAAAGCATGGCGATCTGATTAGAGAATGGGAGGCGGTGCGAGGGGATGCGACGACATTGAGGGAGGAATTGAAGGAGGACAAGTGGTTAGCTGTCTTTCGGACCGTCAGCGAGCAGGCAGAAGGGATGATGGGAAGTCTCACTAAAGCCGTCACTATGTGTCAGGTGAGCAGGTCGAGGCCATGATTTATGGATGGAATGCTGATGGAGTGCATTTTGTAGGAGTTCATCCATCAAGTCCAACAGCGGAGTAGACAGTCAGTAGAAGACAGAGTTAACTCGCTGTTCTCTGACGAACGCTCGCAGCCTACGCTAGGCGCGTGTGAGGACCTCATCAAGTCGTTTGAAGCAAAGAAGAAGTATGTGTTTAACCGCCAGGTTGTCAATTCACCACTAACAAGCTCATCGCGTTTTAGGTACTACATGCCATCGACTACAAAGGTCATACAAGTGCTGAGTAAAGGCATCGGCGATCGGGTGACCAAAAATGGGGAATGCCTTCGCAAATATGCTGACTTGAAGACACGGTGGGACGCACTTCAAGTCAAGATACAAAGGGTCGAGACGGAGATGGAGAAGGTGCGGAATTTGCTAGCAGATATGGAACGAGAGCCTAGTGAGGTGGACTTCGCCGAATCAGAAGCGAGCACCAATGTTGAAGCATCCTCTCCCGGTGATCGTGGGAGCTGGGCTCCATCAGCCAGCTCAAACGGCTCCACTTTTGCACGCCTTTCGCACAAGGTTTCATCGGCGCTGGGACGGTCAACACCCAACTCGAAACAAGGCCGTTCAGGCCCCCGACTCGACGTACCTGAGGGAAAGCCGCACACCATTGGCCGCAAGGCCTCATTCTTTCCGTTTCGCTCGCCTCAGGCCGATCAGGAGACATTCAAAGGCCGACCCAGACTTTTCAGTAGTACGTCTAACGTCCCATCATCGGCTCCCGCCACGGCGTCACTGGTAGATGACTGGGTTGATGTGAACCATGGCACGATCAAGCCGACAAGGCCGAGGTGGAACATCTCCACGAAACCTATTACAACAGAATCTCCGCCCCTCCCTCCTGTTCCATCGTGGGCGAAGCCCCCACCTCTGGGGCCTCGGTCTGCGCCTCCTCGTCCACCGTCATCCACTGCCACCAACGTGCTTCGTCCACCATCGTCTGCCACCCGGCGTACTAGCCCCAGCAAACCTCCGACCGTACAGTCACCCGCGATAACACAACGATCAACTTCCTCCCGGCCATTCACCCCGCACCGAGCCATCCCAAATGCGTATCGTCAGCAGTCCCAGTCCCAGTCACCTCCCAGTCCCACACGGCCTCGGTCGAGGGCGCAGTCCGCGATGGGCGTCAACGCGACACCCAGGCAACGGCCCAAAACCCCCAGCCTCATTCCGGCACCCCGAATCTTCGGTGCCGACGGATCTCAGAAGTCCGATGATGACCTAGATGGGCAGGCCGCACAGTGGATGTCACGCGTCATCACTCCATCACCCATCTTCCCGCAATCAATCGACGCGACTTTAACACCTCACCGAAGGCGACCGAGCAACTCTCACATTCCAATCCCAAATTTTGGTCCCCGCTCCAGAGCTCCTTCCCGAGCTGTTTCGCCATCAATGTCTCATGCTAGTCCATACTCCTCTGTACCGCACTCCGCAGCATCGTATTCGCCTCAACGATCTCAAACTCCTGATCGCTCTCCCTCCTCTGTTGGCCGTCTACGGCACCACCAGCACTCCTCATCAGTTCCCGCAGTTTCTCCCGGGAGACCGACTATTCTCTCCACTAGCAAAGGTCCCCCATCAAGCTTCCGGGAGAGTTCTGCTTGTACTAGTGCTACACCCTCGAGACCGAGCTCTCGAACGGGAGGACCGGGTTCTGGACAGGATCAACCTCGCGGGCCATTGTACTTACCCACCAGCGTACACGACCCACTAGACAACGAAGTCGCTCGCATAGCGAACTCGGTCTCACATGGGATGACGCTTACACGTGTGGATCCTCCTCTGCGGTCACCGCCCAGGCTTGGTGAGGAGGTGAAGGCACAGTATACGATATCAAACACTTTGGGGCAGAGGACGCTGGCGTTCCGGTTGATCACGATTCAACGTGGTACGGGGCAGACGCGGAAAGTAATGTGCCGTGTAGGAGGAGGTGAGCCGTATGCTTGATTATCAGATGGATATAGACGACTAATCCCGTTTTGATTCCCTTCAGGCTGGATGGATTTATCGACTTATCTTCTCAACCGCTACGCTGTATAGTAGCCTTTCGTTCTTCTTCTCAGTAACATGTATTCCGATTGCATCTTCTATGCACCCCCTTTGATTTATTGATCTGTATGGCCATCGCTTTCGGTCTATTTTTGCCTCCTGCACTGCATTGCTGTCTATATCCCTCAAGTATTACTACTCTATACATAGAGGGTCGCTGTTTTGTTGATAATGATGTGCTAGTCCCTCAGACCTGCGGGAGTTTTAGGCAGTTGACCCGCAGCCCATCGCTGGCCCATTGAGCGATCTCTAAGAGAAGGCCGCATTTCTTATCGAAGTTGGCAGCCGTTCTCAGCTCGTACAAGGTTGCTTCGTGAGAGCAGTTGTGAGTAAGCGAATTGGAGCGTTAAATCAGCGCTCACCGAGATTGAATAGAAACGGCTCCACGCTACCAACGATCTCAGGGGAAGTTTTGAGAGCAGTCTCCATGTGGTGGATTCCCTTCGGAAAATGGCGATCAAAAAACGGCAGGATAAGACTCGGTCAGTGAGCACACCTCCTGCAAATTCCCGGTGCTGAGCAAAACAACAGACAGATTGTTTGCCACCTGCCAATAATGCTTAGACGACCTGTTTAGGACACACAACGGTGAATAGCAACTAACCAGCGCGTTGTCGGGTTCCCTATGGATGGCGCTTCGGAGATTGTCGACAGCAGTCTGCCAGTCCAAACGAGCGGAGGCCAATAAGGCTCGATTGATTTCCTTCATCGTTTCCTCGCAGGTCGGGTCGTTTTCGATTCTCTTTATCAATTCTTCTGCCGATCCGATGTCACCAGAGTCCAGGTAGATTCGAGCCACCGCTGAGAGCAGCTCCAGACTAGGCGGCGGAGCATCCGGCGAAGTCGGGTGGCAAAGCGGAAGGAGCAAAGCAGCAGCAGCCGTATGATCCTATTAGGCAAGAAAGAATCTCAGGGAACAGAACCGCACCATCTTCAGGTTTTCGAACCGTACCTTCATCTCCAACAACTGTGATGCCATAATTAGTCCCACTCGAACGGCCCTCTCCTTCCACATCTCAACGTCAGTAGCGATGGTAGCCGTCTTGGAGCGCTTTTTGCACGTGCGAAGCAGAGCGTACAGCTCGTCGAGGTAGCCGTACGGATCTCCGGCCCAGTACCTCGTCCGAGCATACATGACCTCCAATTCGAAAGGGAGGAGGCTGTCGAATATGTAGGTCCGGACAAGGTCTGGCTGAATGTTCCGGAGGATGGCAAAGAGATTGTTGCATTCTGCGGCTGCTTGGTTGAAGAGGCGCAGTCGGGTGAGTGATGTCAGGCGTAGATGCCAAAACTGCAGGAAAATCGGGTGTTCATATAGGAGACTATGGGGTATATAATTAACTTGCCTCAAAGATCAAAACAATATCATCTGGGTTTGAGTTAACAATGCGGTCTCTACTCTGAAGAGGGTGAGGCATCTAGCACAGGCCCGACAGAAGAAACGATGATCTGCCCACCATTCTGGCTAAAGCTCGCCAGCTGTTCGCCATCTTGAAATCATCGACATCAGAGGGACCGTCGTTGTCGATTTCATACGTCCACTTACCACCAATGTGGGGACGTCCGAGTGTTGCCAGGCACCGGTCAAGTCTCGTTGTGGACGACTTTCGGGTGCGATGTATTTGTTCAAAAGTATGGATAATTGATCGGACTGCAATAGAGAATATTAGCACTGCGTGATGATAAGATTAACAAGAGATTATAACACACATTTGGGATCGGCAGAAACAAGGAGGGATTGATCAACCCAGGCAAGAATAATGCCGGTACTTCGTCCGCAACGGAAGCCAGAGGCGGAGGATGCACTGGAGATGTATCTTTCTTGCGGTCTTGACTAGTAAATGCACGAACCTCTTTGGTAGGGGGCGGGGTCGATCCTAGTGGGATGTCTTCCCTTTGCGGTGTCAACAAACCAGAATCGACGCTCCGCAGCGGAGGTCTAGTTTGCAAGCGATCTGGTTCTGACTGAGCTTCAGAGCTAGTATCCGATTCATCTGTATCGTCTAGTTGGAACGGATTAGGTTCGGCGTCGTAATGGGATGGCGTGGACATGATGGAAGGTGAGAACAAGTACAGGGTTCAAGCTCCGCGCTGTCGCGTTCGATCAGTCCTTCACGTCGGCGTGACGCCGCTCATAT
The DNA here is from genome assembly GCA_019633535.1 of Tulasnella sp. JGI-2019a. Lineage (NCBI taxonomy): Eukaryota > Fungi > Basidiomycota > Agaricomycetes > Cantharellales > Tulasnellaceae > Tulasnella sp. JGI-2019a. The sequence goes on along the minus strand of WSUE01000072.1, from coordinate 62,797 downwards.
GGCCAGTTCATTACCTCTTCCAAGACCCTCTTCGCCCAACAGCGCGTGTTAAATACGATATCTCAGAGGACGATACAAAGAGTTGCATTTCCTTCCACCCTGCTGCTAGCCAACCGTAATGAGTCGATTCACCAAGTCGCGACGGGCGTTTTCGTCCCTCAGTAAGTGTTCCTTTCTTAGATTCTTCACAGCTTGTTTGCTACTGATGGGCTTTTAGTCCTTCGGTCTCAGGACGATGTCTTTCTCGTGTACGCGGCTGCTCGAGAGGGCCAGGTCCCCTTACTAGATTCGGCTCTAACCCTGGAGGAGTCGATGTCCCTAAGTTGCGGGGATATTTACGTCTGGAAAGTACAAGAGGGTGGCTTCAAGTGGAGAGATAATCGAAAATGGTGAGGATCTCCATTAGAATGTTTGGGGTTATTCTCATGCTTTCTCGGCGTATAAAGGGGCAAACAGCATCAGTACAACCTATTGATATGGAAAGGCATGCATTTTTTGGTATGATCCGTGCAACCTGGACGCAACTAATACCATCCTTCGTAGACGAGATTTGCTTGGCCCCAACGTAAGGATCATTGTTATTCCTGATTCAACCGGGCTGAACAGGCGTGCACTATAGAAAGACCAAAAGTTGGGAAGACCTGCGACGCATCACGCATTCTTGGACCATCGAAACGGATAGTGGCGAACAAGAAACTTGGAGGCTTGCTGTATGTATTGCTATCAAAGCGACAATATGAAGGCTAATGCCTTGGTATGATGTATATTAGGCATTCATCAATCGAGCATGGATCGAGAAGGGAGACCGGGGGAGCTGCCGATTTGTTAACGAGGATCCGCACTTTCACAGGCTCAAACCTGGGGTTTTCATCAAATCCAACCGAGTAGGAACAAGTCGGGCATCCATCGCTCCCACTGCACGCGGAAGATCTCGATCCAAGTCGGTATGTCCAAAGCTGCGGAACCGCCCCCGGCCAGCCGCTCCCGGTTCAAACGACCGTGTTCAACAGTCTGAAGAGAATTATCGGCGCAACACCAGATCGCAATCACGAGGACCAATCAGACACCAGTCCAGCCATGGCGATTCTTGGAAAGCGGATGGGGATTGGCTAAATTACTTGGGTGAAAGCGTCGGCTACCTCATATTCACCAGCAATGGTACGGCACGCATTGAACACCCGCCCGTATCATGCGCAGCTAGGTTTGCGATGAAGGATGGCGACCTCTATGTCCACAGAACACAAGCTGTCGACTCTACAACAGGGAAGTACCTAATCCCCGAACTCTCTGTATGGGTGTGGGTGGAGAAACACAACGAGTGGATCTGGACACCTACCAACGGTGTTTTCGTGCATCCATCTGAAGGGCTCGAGGCAATACGTCTAACAATCAACAACATCACTTTGAAGCCTAAGTGGATTGTCAGGGGTAAACACAAGGGGAACATCCTATTTGACAATACTCTGAAACAGGCTAGGAAGAGGACCACAGATGAAGCTGCCCTGGATGAGGAAGTGAGAGGCCTATCAATGGAAACGACTGGCCCTCAAGGTCAGGACCAATCCATTGAAGTAATACCCGCAACCCCGCCACCCGAACGACAACGACCGATCAGAGAAAAGATCGCCCAGCCAGTGAAGTTAAGCTCCATAGCACATGTGGGATTAGGTCTTTCCGGTATGATGATCTTCCTGTTCATGTCCATCATCTACACCTGATTACTCCCGTCTCAACTCTAATAAAGATGGTCAACCCCAGCCGAAGCGTCTTCGGATCTCATATAGTAAGTCCTATATGACAATCTGTTTTCGTCCCTAACATTTTGCTTTTAATTTTCATCTGGGAATGCCAGCCAGCCGTGAGCAAACCGCATATTCTCAAGGCAGCCGTCATTCTACTCGATCATACTCTGTTGGCATGGCAAGAGAGATGTGCAGAAGTCCTTCGTCGTCCCCACTACCTCCCGTGGGCGAAACTCGTGCATCGTGGACGAAAAGCTTGTTCCGATGGTTTTTCTCATTTGCATGAAACACTGGTCCCAAGGCCGTCTCCTGGCTCTTGGACATTGACTCGTAGCGTGGACATCCGTTGTACTTTTATCAAATTTTGTTTGTCACTTGGGGGCATCCAGCCATCCTTCAAAGCCTGAAATTGTAGTCGAAAATCGTTCTCCACTAACAATGACGCCATCAGACCAAGTCAGCGAGGTAAGGGGAAGAGGGCAGGAACCAAATCAAACATTGAGAAGCAATGAGTACAGCATGCCATGCCGTGAAGAATACATCCCCTCCTCACACTCTCTTCGCTTTCTTCGCCTTTTTCAGCGGATTCTTCGATTTGGGCATCTTCCCCAGTATCCCGCCCTTCTTCGACTTGGTCGAAGATGGGCTACCACCACCTGCTACAGCCTTTGACTTGTTCGACTCCATCGCCGCACGCTGTTTCTTCTTCGCCAACCTCCTTGCCACACGATCGGCATCGTTGGATTTAGCCTCCTTACGTTCGGAGGTTGATAGTCCAACGAGCCGTGTGCCCAAAGTTGGATCACCCTTTGGGATTCGAGGGATTGGTATGGGTATTTTCGCTTTCACGGATCGATTGTTCTTCGAGTCCGGTATCGACTTTGATGCTTGTGGTAGAGCTGATTTGGTGTTAGATTTGGACTTGGGTCCGGAAATGGTCTTGCAACGCTGAACGCGGAGGATTCGGCGTCCGAAAGACAGTTTCTCTGGTGAAAGAGCCAAGACCTCATCAACGCATTCCACGTCCTTGTGAAAAGAGCGGTAAATGCGATAAGGAAGATTTCGTCGCGATGCATCGGGGAAATTTCTTTAAACTCACCCGAAATGTTACATAAGCGATACCTTTCCCGAGCTGGGTGTCAGGATCACGAATGACCCGAACGGATTGGACCCATGCTTTCTTAGGACGCCCGCTGACTCCCCCACCGTCTGTATCTTCTTCTTCTTCTTCCTCTCCCCCTTCGATCTCGCCCCTCTCCTCCTCCACAGCAGCCTCAAAGAATGCACGCACATCCTCCTCTGTCGCTTCGAACGCCAAACTCCCAACGAACACGGTGCGTTTCATATCATCCTTCCTACTCGTAGAGGTGAGAGAATCTGCTAGTTTAGCCTTGCCCACTCGATCCACGCGAATTGTCCTATCTTGAAAGGTCGAAGCGTCCATGTCTTGAACGACAAGCCGCGCGATCTCAGCTGGGTGTAGAATATCGGGGTCAGGAACTGGGTTCTTATTCGGGTCCTCTACAGCTTCGGCGACGTGTGGTGCTGGCTGCGGTGCGGTGTGCCCGAAGACGACGTAACAATTGGTTACATCGGCTTTATCGTGTAGATCGCCCTTAATGAAGGCTAACCTCTTCTTCTGGTTTGTCGTGAGGTATTCGGTGGGAGTTTCGCCCGCTTTCTCATTCTCTCCTTGTGTTGCTCCGGTTTGTTCGTCGGGATTGTGACTTGATGCTGCGGAAGTGTTGAACGCGACCGATCGATAACGGGTTGATTCAACTTTCCATTTGATGTTGGGCGCCAGAGAGGATGTTAGATGTTTTATGAGAGCCTTGGGAGTTGACTAGGAAGATAGAATTGGACATAGCGTTAGATAGAGCTTGGTATGGCGTTGCGAGGAAGAGGCAGCCGGGCACCTGCCTTTGATTTGAGAATGCTGACAGGCAGGTTCCCAATGAAAATTGTTCGTGCATCCACTTCTTCCTTAGTCTCATTTGGCGGTACATACTTGACCTTGCGAGGTTTGGACGGTTGGTCTGAGGCGAGGGAAACGTGCATCGGCAATACTTCTCCAGCTCCTTCGGCAATGCTCCCGGTGGATTTCCGTCTTGGTTTTAAGCGCTCTATTTCTCCTTCATCCTCATCGGTAGTTCTGGAGACTGGACCCTTTTGCTTCTTGGTCGGGCGATCTATCCTACTCCCATCTGTCCGAGCCTGTTGACGCTTAGCTCCCAAATTGATCTGAGCCCTCTTCTTCCCCGCCAGACTCTGGGGCATTGTTTCAGAGTCTAATTTCCGTTTACTGCTATTTGTTGGCTGAGGAATCGGGACTGGGACACGGGAGGAACTTGCAGCTGCCTGGGCCAAGCCGAGCGATTAATTCTCTGGGTGGGATATATCGACTGCGAGAACATACACTGGATTTGAATATTGCGTCAAGGCCAGAATCTGTAGCTTCTGAGGCATTGTGTAGGCGAGCAGTGAGCGAGGCCATGGACGCCGCAAAGATGTGAGCAGTTTTCAACATCTCCGTTCGGCCTCTCCTTGCACTTCACACAGGGTTATAAGCGCCACTTCGACGTCATCGGCAGCCCTTCTATTCTCATATCCTATTCACTACCTGTCCTAGTCATCTACTTACCAACTTCAAGAGATAAACTCTACTATAGAAGAAATATTCAAATGGTAGCACCCTTATAATAGAACGAGTGTGCAGGCTAACTTACTGCGTGCCAACTTTCTACCTAGGACTCTGACGATCAGCTCCCCGCTCGGCAGCAAGGTAAACTCTGAAGGGTTCCAGTGATATTCAGAGCCACTAAGTTATGTCAATAGGTGCCACCCAACCAGACTCGGGGTCGACTGTACCTGCATCCGCTGTACATCAGGAGCCAGAGAATAAACTACCCTTCATCAAGCAGGTCGAAGGTGAGAGAGATCGGCACGAGAGCCTAACAAATTAACGATGCTGATACAAGAGAATCATTAGCTTACGCACATGTGAGTATCACACTATCACGGCTGACTATTGCTCCCAACGGCCAGCTCACATAACATAGATTGCTCACGGGAACGTAAGTGTCTCATCTGCGTCAGGGAATTCTCTCTTCACTACTCATACCAAATTGACATTTCAGCTGACCGGGAACACAGAGGAGAAGCAACAATTCCGAAAGGTCCTTGCTGGCAAAGCGCCTCCGCCGAATGACAACCCAGTCTTCCAGGACAAGAACGCCCCAATCCCGATTACCCAGCCCAGTGCGTGACCCGAAACTACTTCATATGATCGGCGACTCAACGGTGGGTGCATACAGTTGATCCTAAAGCGGTTGGACCAGATGGCACTGTCGAGCATCAGGGACAGCTACCGTTCAAGGAGCAAGTCAGATGTGAGCCCCACTCGCTGACTTCCAGAATTAGGTCACTCCATTGACTCCCTTGCTTTTCATCTATACAGCTTATGCCCATGTAAGCCGTGAATTGACGCGTTCTTTGCAATACCCATCTACTCACTGTCCTGACTTACCCCCATAGATTCATTCGAGCAAGGTAAATGCTAACACTGAGGCTCCTCTTTGAAGTCAACCTTGACAAATCCTTGACGTACTGCCAAAGGTAACAAGAAACTCCGAGGAAAAGGAGTATTATCAGAAGGTCTTGGCTGGAGTGGAGGCTCCAGGTCCAATGAAGAAGTAATATACATGTTAGCCAGGGATATAATGAACCTATGAAGAGCACATATGCGATCCATTTAATGACAGGATTGGCCACTGGGGATTCTCTAGTCTAGAAAAGACTTGTGTGATGACCCCCATATGGTTCTGGAGCAAACTCGCACTTGATATTGGACTAGTAGGATACGCGAACCTCCCTTGGGTTCGGTGTTAGAAGTCAAAGCTCGTTGAATCAGGTTTCGATGGCAGAGTCGACAAACAGTGCGCCAATGTTTTGCTCAGCTTGACACCGTCTGCGATGGTCTGGACGCATGCCACCGGAGCAAACGGAAGGGGATTCCGCCTTGGAATTCAAATTTGAACACTCTTTGGCATTTCAGAGTCCCGTTCGGTTTTATAATCCATATCTTCGGCTAGCATCTGGCTGGTTTGCGCTGGCCGAGGCGTCTTCGCTACTGTCACATTCGGCTGTACAACTTTTACTCTTGCCGACCGCAGCACTTGTGGCTGTCAACGTCAACGCTTTGGCAGCAACTCTCTTTCTTACAAGCGTTAACGCAAACGTCGAAATGCAGTCTACACGCACCTCTAACAGACTGATTTTCACTCCATTTCTGAAAGTATTTCTGGATTACGGCTCCTCCGATTAAGGGACTTGAAGCAATCAATCGTACGATAAGCCTCTGGTAGCGAAGCGGCTTTCGTCCGGACGGCTATGGATGTTAGCTGTTGGAAATCTCGCAGGGAAAGGACGCTCCGTGTAGGCCTTTGCGTCCGACAATCCGAAGGACAATGGATAAATTGGCTTTGTGCCTCATTGTCGCACATTACATAGACACGATTTGGATGTAGCGTTTGGGGGCAGCTACAAGAATAATATGACATGCTCAGGCATCACCGCTGGAGCTATGTGGATGTCTTTTATACCTGTTAACGTCCCCTCCGCTCTCTGGCGGCGGTTCCAAGAGGGCTTCTCTCGCAGGCACAACCCGAATGGCTCTACTGTATGGCTGGCCTCCTGCCCCTTGTGCAGAGCATTCTTAGAAGTCATTTTTCGAGGCCGAAATCAAAAAAGAGGGCACCTCATGAAGAAAGAGCCTATCATACCGGAAGGAGTCTAGTACCATACGTCGACCAATGCGAGAGTGGCACGAAGCCAAAGAGATGGGGTAGCACCTGGACGACCGCATGATGTATCCCCGCATAATAGTCATGGGATGTAACGAAATTGGCGTCGCAAAATAAGAGCGCACCCAAAAGGCCTCACTGCCACTTGGATGAACCTCTTTTTTTACGATCATGTAGGGTTGAGCTGCCCCACGACTATGCATAATTGGATATGGTTTACTTACCTGGAGGAGGAGAGCCACTACTATGCCAATAGTCGAGCGCCTGATGTGCGCGGGTTGAATGATCCCAGGATTCAGCGCACGTTTATTCTTAGCCCGGGGACGTGTATATACACCGCATCTCGATTATTGCCGCTCTTGCAGCGGTCGAATACGTATAATTGACGAGGCCCAAACTCCCGCAACCCCGTCACACAGCGGTTATTCTGGGTATTTATAGACGTCCGAGTCCGCGATCCCCAGTCTCTTGAGGTTCTGTAGACCAGCTATGTGAGCTTAAGGGAAGCTCATCCTGTCAATTGAACTAATGGCCTCATTGCATGTATCTGGACCGGTTGTCCTTCGAAGTAGCGAGGTTGCTCCCAGGTTGGAGTAGGGTGGATATGATTCGTCTACGCATGTACGAGAAGAAACGTTAGGGCTATTCGATACTGTGATTGGTTGGTAAAAACGGGGTCACGAGGACAAAGGTCGAGGGGCCTGACCACTTTGGTGATCGGCAGAACCAAGGTATAGATCGGCGAAGAGGCACAAGGGGCAACGCCGTAGGAACGATGTGACTGGTTTCCCAATGGTTTTCCCCTTCCAAATAACGTTAGATATATTCAAAGTAGCGACATCGAACATTGAAGCCTCAGGCGTTATATCTCTGGAAAGGATATGGATTCGTTCGAATCTGACGTAATGACGGAGTGCGTATAGCGTGGGATCAGACTTTTTCTATTTTAGAGCCTGCCTATCATCATACGATAAGGCCCCACACGCATGACAGCGAAGGTACGCGCGAAGTCTATGTTCTTCGAGTCAGAAATGATGATACCAGGCAAGAGTCGCCCATGACCTGGGCTTGCGGGTAGATCCGCTTTTCTCTGTCGATCGCTCACTTGCTTGGCAGTCTATTGTCGGGGCAGTCTATTTTTGGGCCAAGTCATGCTGGCCAAGATAGCTGCCGGTGATTGGGAGTTGTATGCTGGCCAAATCCCATGAGGCATCGGGCATTTGGGCATTGGGCATGTTTAAGGTCACGTTCGAACGTTCAAAGGCATGCGGGCCATGTATAAAACCACGTCGCCCAGGACAGCGGATCACAAATCATCTAGTGCAACATCTTCTCTCTCACTCACGACTACTTCTACGAATATTCATCATGCGCTTCTACTCCTCCATCACTCCTCTCCTTGCTATCACCTGGCTCGCCAGCATCGCCGCAGCCCCCATAGACGGAAGCATTGAGCGTCGTGGCCTCTGTACGTTCATCTTCCTTCCGCTCGCTCCTACATTGCTCAAAGACTGCGAACTGAATCGTAGGCCGTGGGTGCTCACCACAACACGGCAACGGCGGCCCCGGTGGCAATGGTGGCAATGGTGGCAACGGCGGCAACTCCTGGGGCCATGGAAACGGTGGGCCTGGCGGAAACGGTGGTAATGGCGGAAACTCTCGTGGCGATGGCAACGGCGGCGCTGGTGGCAATGGTGGCAATGGGGGAAACTCATCTGGCTCAGGAACGGCGGGGCCGGTGGTAACGGCGGTAATGGCGGAAACTCTAACTGAAAACGAGCTGCGAGCCGTCGGGTCTAGCTCCCCCAAATACGGACACTTTTGAATGTAATTCTTTCCATGATGACATCTTCTTTTCTTCCTTCCATATGAATTCATTGTTTGGTACCATGCTGCAACTCAGTTCACACGTGCGCACTAATGAGAGTCGTGGTGCGAGTATGGAGGTGAACCTCCACAACTCAAGCAGTCTTTGGGGGCTATAGGGCAGACCGAGACAGCCTTTAAATATAGGAACAGGTAGCTTCAATGCGGCATGAAACGCAATGGACCGGTACTGCGTTCATGTACTTTGACGGAATCGTGAATGTCGATCGGAAATGCATGACTTGGCGCGCGCCAGCCGTGCCCCTCCATTTTCTGCATACCGTCTGGGTTGTGCGCGTTCAAAGGGGACAGGAGCAACTGGTGGCCCTTGGTGACGGGTCACCTGTTTGTGGTTGATGAATGGTTGGTGGGACACAGAGGAAGTAACCGGGCAAGAGCACTGAATTTCGTTGAGCGACGCCCAGAACATGAACACTCAAGAAACTTCGGAGCTGGAGACTGGGAGCATCTTGATATCTTTGAATTAGATGCGAACATCGGTCTTGATACTGGCGGAAATACAGCTCACGTTGAATCCGTAGACCCACTCCCTCACTATCAAATCAGCATGATCATCTTTATTCTCTAGTGGGAGCCAGGCCATATAAGACGTTCTGGTCTCCAAGAACACTTCGGAGCCTCTGCTCTTTGTCAATCTCGGCAACTTTCGAGTGAGTCACGCGGCGAAGACGTCACCTTTCATCTTTTGGGCCCACCTAGAACTAATCTTGGTTAACGACATGAGGAACCTATCTCTTCTTTCGATCTATGGCGCAAATTTTCAAGACCACACCGAAGATGGAGATGTACTTTGCGCAAGTGCTGTCGAAACCGACAACGATACCGTCTATGCGGCATCTGAACGGCTCACGAACGATGGTGAAGCTCTGTTCAAGGCCTGGAAGGTTGACGAAAAGGTATTTTTGCGGTCTTAATAATTTTTTCCTTTATATTGTTGACTCCTTTCGAAGGGGTCACCAATGGAGATTTTGACGAAATGGACATCACCAGTGCTGTCATCTCAAAGAATTCAAACTCAACTGGTGGCATTTGACATTCTTCCTGAGAGCCGTACAATATGTATGCTATCTGCGAGCGGTGACATTGCGACGGCGCAACTCGATGATTTCGGCAGCCCTCCCGAGGTAACCCCTATAGAGTCAAGACGAAGGTAAAGTCGCTTATGATTGAAATCTCTTTCCAGGTAGTTGGGACGATTGAGAATGGCATTGGTGCGGCAAGATGGAGTCCTGATACGGATATCTTGGTCATAGCCACTGGTAAATGCAGCCCATTACAATCCACCTTGACACTCTTACTCATCGCGTGTACGACGTGCCCTCAGGAGATGCGAAACTTATCTTGATGAGTCGGGACTTCGAAGTCATTACTGAGGGACTCATGAAAAGAGCCGAATTTGGCGAAGACCAGGGGGTAAACGTCGGCTGGGGTTCGAAGGAAACCCAATTTCATGGGTCCCAGGGCAAGACGGCGGCAGCGGCGTCCACAGACCAAGCTGCATCTGCTGCTAAAGGTGGATCGAGCCCGGATGATGATCATCTCCCACGTATCTCCTGGCGAGGAGATGGCGCTTTCTTCGTCGTATCGTCCATCGAAGAGCATGACATCGTGACCACGGAAGCCAATCCCTTGGAGTCGTACACCCGCTTCCGGCGTGTTCTCAGAGTATATGATCGTCTGGGTGCTCTGCAAAGCACGTCCGAACGGACACCTGGGCTTGAACATGCGGTGGCATGGAGACCCTCTGGATCACTCATCGCTTCGAGCCAACGGTTCGGCTTCCCCGGAGGTGGCCAGGGCATCAAAGGAAGACATGACATCATCTTTTATGAACGAAACGGTTTGCGCCATGGCGAGTACACTCTTCGCGAACAGAGTCAAGAAGCGACAGCTCCGGATGCAAAGAGGCGATGGGGCTATCGCGTTAGGGAGATGGACTGGAGCTCTGATTCGATGATTCTGGCGGTATGGGTAGAACGGGATGATGTTGACGTGGGTGAGATCCTGATTTTGATTGTTTATAGAACATGTTGACCTGATACTCTGCGGTTTCTTCGATTACAGTACAACTCTGGACATCCAATAACTATCATTGGTAAGTAGGGCAGAGATTTTAGGTAGGTTCGGCGCTAAAGCGAGATTCGCCCGCGGTTCGAATAGGTACTTAAAGCAAGAGCTCTCAGCGCCTCCTGCAGATATGGATGTTGGATCCCGTCGCTTGACGTCAATGTCTTGGCACGCGGAAGACCCTTTGCGCTTGGTCATGACTAGCCAGTGTATGTTCATCCCATTGCATTTGATAGCTGACCTGAATAATCTGTCCCATAATACTCTCTAGCACAAATTATCGACTTGAAACTGGTATGGGAAACTTGCGCGTCAACCGTATCCACACCCAACGACTATGGCACGGTGGCCGTAGTAGATGGTTGTGAGTAGCGTGGTTCCGTCAGACCCGTTGTGCATTCAATATATTGGGACGTTTCCAGCGTCTCTCCTCATCACACCATTTCGCCTTCAAAACGTCCCGCCACCTATGTCATCTTACCAAATTCAACGGTCATCTCGCCATCTACCTCCGCCGATACACGTCTCAGCTGCACCAAACGCAGACGTCTTGGTCATGCTGTACGACACTGCTGAAGTCGAATTATGGAATCTCTTCACCAAGACAGCCATCTCCCAAGGCAAAGTCGCCGAACCCAGCAAGATCTGGCAAGGTCTCATACCCGGTGGTGTACAAGCGAGGCAGGTGATAGGATGGGTCGATGAAAAGGCGCCCGAGGAATGGTTCGTTGCCGTACTAGGTCTGCCCGCGGACGGAAAACATGATGTGATCGTCGTAGCTGCTATCCGTAATGGTGTAATAACGGATGACTACGAGACCGCTCTGCCGATGAAAGGATCCGGGAGAATGATATATATGGAAGGGGGCATGCTCGGTTGGCAAAATGGTGACGGGGAGATCTTGCAAGGTGAGTAGCATGGGATGGCTTTACCACCTAGATTTCTCATACTAACGTGACATTTTTTGATGTTTGTAGTGGATTTCGAGAACGAGATCGCTGTCCCACTTGCAACCTTCCGCGCATATTGCCCCTACACTCAAAGCTCCTCTCCTGGGGACGACACTCACTTGTTCGTTGGGCTCTCGCCTACCGGGAAGCTATTCGCAGCTAGCTCCAGAGGCTCACGCGTGCTGACATTATCACCAAACTGTAACTCGTTCGTTATCGGCTCGGGTTTTTTGATCTATACCACCGCGATGCACTACGCCCACTTCGCCCCGCTGGTAACATTGTCGACGCTACTGGATTCGGAGCGACCGGATGGAGTTTCGATACCCAAATGGGAAGAGCGAAAGGTCGAACGTGGGTCAAGGATCGTGACGGTGGTGCCGAGCGCGATGAGCTTGGTGTTACAGATGCCTCGAGGCAATCTCGAGACGGTCAACCCGAGACCACTAGTTTTGGAGGTGATCAAACAGGATCTTGATCAGTATGTTTTGATTGGCTTTGAAAGGAAGACGACGCTTGACTCTAAACTTTTTTATCGTTCCAGTGGCGAATATCGCAAAGCGTTCTTGGCATGCCGCAAGCATCGGATCGACCTGAATGTCATCATCGATCACAACCCAGAGCGCTTCATGACCCAGCTTTCCTCCTTCACAGATCAAGTAGAAGAAGTCGACCATATCAACCTCTTCTTATCTGGAGTTGGGTGAACAACGCCTCTTTCATCTTTCAAACACTCGGTAGCTGACTTGAAGCCCAGACAATCTTCACAGCCTCCGAATAAGATTGCTGGAATAAGCGACGCCATCCGGGGGGAATTAGAAAAGAAAGATTCGAAGAAGTACATCAACTGTATTCTGACTGCACACGTAGTCAAGACGCCATCTGATCTCGAGGCAGGTTTGAGTCTACTGCTTCGACTGAGAGGTGAGCCGGATGTCCTCACCGCAACGAAAGTAGTGACTCTATCTTTGTCTGCACCCTTTCCAGAGTCCGATCCGACTCTCGTCGAAGAAGCCATCAAATATATCATCTTCCTCGTCGATGCGGACAAGCTCTTCGACACAGCCTTGGGAATGTACGACTTCTCCCTCGCGCTTCTCGTCGCTCAACACTCTCCGACGAAGGATCCGAGAGAATATCTTCCCTTCCTGAGAGAATTGAGAGACCTTGGAGATGGGAAAAACAATGGGTATCAGAAGTTCAAAATCGACGACCATCTGAAGCGGTATAAGAAGGCGCTGAAGGGATTACACGATGCTGGTGAGTCCAAGGAGTGTCATATCATGACTGAATAGACATCGATCCTGGGTTCGTGATAGGTGAAAGCAAGTTCGATGAGGCTGTCGTGTACGTGGAGAAGCATCAACTATATCGCGAAGCTCTCCAGGTCTGGTCCGGCAACGCCGAGCACACCAAGCGCCTTCTTGACGTTTATGGAGACTACTTGTTCGAGCGTCGCGAGTTTAGGCAATCTGCACTAGGTGACTTGCACATTCAATTCAGATCACATTGTGCGGACCTCGCTAGAGCTGGAGAATTGACTCACTGCGACTCGTTTAGCATTTGTCAAAGCTGAAAAGCCGAAGAAGGCGATGGCCGCGTATGAAAAACAACGGGCGTGGCAAGAGCTCTTCACTTTGGCCGTTCGGGAAGGCATTGTGAATTCGGATGAACTTGAAGCGATGGGTCGAAGAGTTGGCGGTGCGTGGACTATGTGCCTTTGTACGGACTCGTGCTGTGGCTGATGGCGCTTTCCTCCTCTGGCATTTCTGCACGTTCAGAGGACCTAGCTTCGCGAAAGCGTTACTTCGAGGCTGGTTGTGTCTTGTTGGAGTACGCGAAGGACGTCCCAGAAGCGGTCGCCGCTTTCGTGCAAGGGAATGAGTTGGCGGAGGCAGAGAGGGTGGTGAGTCTTGTTGGCGACTATCATCCTCATTGTTTTCCCGCCTGATCCTCATTATTTTACCATTACAGTGCGCGCAACAAAGTAGATCCGACCTCGTTGAGACATTGCTTCACCCGGGTGCGCTCGAACTGCGAGAGACGATCGGAGATGAGGTCCAGGAGATGATGGATCAGCTGACAAAGCAAATGGAGAGGTTGAGGGAGTTAAGAGAGAAAAAAACTCTCGACCCAGGTGAGTCATTCGTGCTTCTTAGACGCCCCTGCGCTGCGGCCGGAAAGCCAAGCTCCCTCAAAATTGTTTGGTTTATTTTTAGATGCGTTCTTCGGCTTGGACGAGCCGCAGAACTTGCAAAATGTGGATGTCATGACGGATGCTGCATCAACTGTTGGGACCACGTTCACCAGATATACAGTGGCTCCGTCGACGGCTGCTTCTAAGAAATCCAAGTACGATTCCCATTTCTGTTTACATCTATGTCCGCGTCACGTGCTGAAAAATAACACCGTAGGGCAAGTGCCAAGTCACGGCAGAAGGCGGCCCGAAAGAAGGGTAGGAAAGGGACAGTCGAAGAAGAAGCGTACATCTTGGAATCGATTACGAAGATGCCATCGAGGTTGGATGAAGTGAAGGGTGCGTTTGGGATCTCCCATGACATGGGCGCCTACCTAATTATATCGTTTAGGTCAAGCGGGAAAACTGCTCCCTTACCTCGCCTCTTTCACGTCTGAACATCATGCCGAGGGGAAGGCCCTTCAGAAGCAAGTGCTTGACGCTGAAGGTGCGATTTCCCGGGCGATCCAGGATGCTTGGGTTTTGGAGGAGGAGGTTGATGGACATGCCGATGAGGACGTTGGTGCGGACCTAGCGAAGAAAGTGCCAAAGCCGTCTCTGTCATCGACCATCACGATGGCGACTGATTGGAAGGTGCTGTTATTGGAAGATGCTAATGTTTAAACGAAAGTCCTAAAGTACGCAATCAATGAAAAGCCGCCGTTATATCAACGCAGCTAGGGTTGGTTCCTCTTAATATAATACATCATTCTCCCTTGAAGCCAAACGTTTACGTTGACGGGGTTGGCGCTTGCCACGCAGCGGGGAGCACGGGCGTCAAGCCCGCAGTGACTCGGCTGACTGTACCCCGGAGATGACCTCCATCAAGCACAGCCGCAGCGATGAGGAAGGCTCCAGTGTGTGTTCAAGATACCGATGGTCGGAAAAAGGGACATTCGATTGGCCTGGAAGCGGCTAAATATGCTTCTTCGGTCTGCGTCACCGGATAGGGTCCTCGGGGGCAGGGTCCGATGCAGGGTCCTCCCGACAGGTAACGCCTCTCCGGAATATAATAAATACAAGTTGAAGGTAAAGTTTGCTGGCATCAACACAAAGTACTCCCCTACTTCTTAATCAACCTCACCAGCCGGCTGCTCACTCCAATCATGAGTACCTACAACGGTGTAATGGTCCCGCCCACTTCCCAGTATCCAGCCTCCTCCTACCCACCTCCATCTCGGGACAACGACAACATCTCACCAGCCCCAGTTGAGAAATCCCCGAATCCAATGACTGGTCACTCAAAATGGGGTATCAGAGTCAGATTGATGGTCGGCTTATTGCTCCCCACCTATCTCGGTACGTTGTCAATACTTGCACAAGATACGAATGAAAAAACTGACTTGGCATGCGATTCTCGAACAACAGAGACTCTTGATTACACTGTGGTTGCCACTGCACAACCCCACATTGCTTCCGTGTTCAACCGCCTCGACCTACAGTCATGGATCGGAACGTCTTATGTCCTCACCTCTACCGTGTTCCTACCCGTGTTTGGCTCCCTCGCGGATATCATGGGTCGTCACGCTGCATGGTAAGCCTCCCCGCATCAAGGTACAAACGCCCGAACAACGCTGATTATTTTAAATAAATAGTCAATTGGCACTTGCCATCTTCGTGGTTGGGAGTGCCATTTGTACTGGAGCGCAGTCGATGGCCATGTTGCTGGTTGGTCGCGGTATCGCTGGTGTTGGCGCAGCCGGTCTTGTCAGCGTCGTTCGAATCGTCTTGTCAGACTCAGGAAGCTTGAGTGAAGACTCCTTCCTGAACGCCATGCTTGTGGCGATGTACGCTCTCGGATACGCGACTGGGTAAGTGAATCTTTGAACAACCTTCCCCGAAAACAAGAGCGCTTACCTTCCCCGACCCTCCTAGACCCATCATCGGTGGCGCCCTCGTCAACATCAACTTCCGCTGGATCTTCGCCATCAACCTCCCCGCCGGTGTCGGTTCTATGATCATTATCTTCTTCTTCCTTCGACCCATTCTAAAAGGACCTCAACCTTCCCAACGCGGCTCTCAACAGAACCTCCTCGCCGGCGCAACGCCTCGCAGGGAATCCTTCATCCAAAAGCTACTCCGCGTAGACTGGATCGGCGCATTCCTCTTCATCTCTGGTGGCATTCTTCTCCTCCTCGCTCTCTCCCTCGGCTCCGGTGTCGAAGTCAAAGGATTCGCAGCACCGGTCTGCATCGCCTCCTTCGCCGCCGGTGGCGTATGCATGATCGTCTTTGTCTTCTGGGAGCTCATGTTCGAGGCATACGAACAGGAGACGGATCGACCTCACAGGCGACCTCAGTGGATGTACAAATCGCCAAAGTGGCTCGAGTTCACTGACCCTCTGATCCCGACATCGATCTTCAGGAACTATGATGTTTCGGTGACGAGCTTTGGAGCGCTCACGTGCGGAATGGTGTTGTTCTCAGCATTCTACTTCTTAGCCATCTACTTCTCGATCGCTCAGGGCGAGTCTGCGAGTAAATCCGGTGCTCAGCTGCTCTACCTCGCTCCAGGTGAATATCCTCCCCTATTTATAATGCGAGCATCTTTTACTGACCCGTTCTTGTTCTCTCTCGCGCAGGCATGGGTGGTGGTGTAGTCGTCGCGCTCCGTCTGATCGCTTGGTTCAAACAACCTCGATTCCCGATCATCCTCGGTATGGCGGTCATCCCAGTCGGCATCGGTCTCATCGTCATGGCCCTCGGTAACAACAACCAGACCCAACTCAACATCTTCTTGGCTGTCACGGGTGTCGGTATCGGTCTCTCGTTCGCTCCGTTGAGTTTGCAAGCGAGGTACAGCCTGCCTGTCAGCCGCATTGCCGTTGTCGTTTCTATGAACCTCTTCGTGAGTCTCTCCATATGGCATCTATCATATTCAACAATGAAACTGACTTCTTTGTCTTGTGTATATTTAGTTCCGAACTGCTGGTGGTACCATCGGTCTCACCCAACTCGCTACCGTCCTCAACTCCAAGGTCAAGACCTACATCAACGCCGACCTCTACTCCCCCACCTCCACCCTCAATGCCGACCAACGCCAATCCCTGGGAGCGCTCTTCGCTGGTGGCCTCAGCTCCATCGAAGGCATCAACAGCCTCGACGATCAAACCAAAGCCGTCGTTCAAAACGCCTTCAGGGAAGGATGCCGTTGGAGCTTCATCAGCTTGATCCCTTGGTGCTGCGTCGCGTTCTTATTGTGTTTCGGTTTGAAGAACCTTGACCAGGATAGAGTTGCGCAGGGTGGTGGACTTGCGAGGGATGGGGATGATGCGCCTGCTGGGAAGGAGGGACGTGGGGGACAGTCTACTGAATCGCACGCACCTTTACAGAGGGATCATTCGCATGATGATGAGGCTCAGCAGCAACCACACACTGGGAATGGGAAGCCGAAGATGAAGGTGCCGAGACCGATGGGTCCCATCACCGCACTCATCTGGCCCATTTGGTGGACCGTTGCCTATTTCGTGAACAAGAACCGAGAGTAAAAAGGGTTTTCTGCTTCTTCCTTTCTCTACATTCATTCTTTATGTGCCTGCGTTCATGATCACATTTCTTTCCATTTCTTTATACCCTACGATCTGAATCCTTGATCTTTCGAATTTTGCCGCGACATTTAGACAAATGTCGTCCCTTTGTATCGATATCTCTACGCCCGTCCCTCTTCTTGGCTAAAGCACTTTCCTTTGAAATGACATGCAAATCAATTTGCCCCTTTATGAGTGCGCACCAGATATGGGTTGACGATCCACAAACCGCGGTGGGCAGTGGGCAACCCTACGCTTCACGTTAAAATTTTCGGTTAGAGGAAAGGATATGAGGGTAGTGGAGAACATCAACCTTTGGATGGATCCATATGACTTTCACTTTTGGGTATTTGAGGGAACACGGGCATTTATCCCAGCTACCTAGTGTTTGGGACTAATCATTTGAAGATTTTACTGTGTAATGATACAATTTGAGCGCGCCGGTCTTCAAATGTTAATGATTCGAAAATTCAGGAGGGTGTCTGAGTCGAAGTTGCCGTGGCTTTTGGACTGGCACTACGCGACTTCAAAGTCGGAAAATAGCACATATGTTCTTATAGCGCCATGTTTAAGCTATTGTGAAGAGATTGATTTCGTTGATAAGTTTTCCGGACCCTCAATGGATACTCCATCCCCGATTCTACGAGATAGAGAAGGTTTTGTCAGACCGTAGGGTCAGCGGTCGAAACGTCCGTTAAACCCGGTTCCCCCGTGACTCGCGAAATTAGGTCGATTGCCCAAAGGTCCTTGTTTTAACACAGTACTTTCGAATGGGTCTCGCAAATATATTGTCTATGGAGCTTGAGAGGTGTTGTGGGAGCTACGCTCTCAATTATTTCGCCCGCCTGTACATGTGCCCAGTTGCAAATAGTTACACCTCCCAGAAAGCGAACCAAAAGGGCAAGGTCGGCTCTCATTGTTGATAAGTTACTCAGTGACAATCATATGCTGCATGAAACTCCACGAAGCTTTATTACATTCTGCTTGGGGTAACTTGTTTTGTGTCCTTCAAAGTTCGCTGCACAAAAGCATGATGACACCGTTAAGTCGGAGACAAGAGCCGAGGGTCAGAATTCTGCCTGTAGCTTTTTACCTCTCCTCGGCGGGAATAAAGTAGTACAGAAGGCATTTCTTAGAGTGATGGTCTCATCACGAGCTTACAATATCCGGTGGACAAACTAAGATTACAAACCAAAAGACCATTTTACACCTACTATCAAATCACGAGGGCGAACCGTGGGCGAGCCCGAGCAAGTCATAGTGGAATCGGGGACTGGCGCTTGCTGCCGCTACGATAACGATTGGATCTGAGATGAGGCTGCCCGGTCCGAACCCGTTTAAAGCCGGGTCAATTGATAACATAAGATTGTGTTCTGTCTTTGACTACACTAGACGAGAATGGAAACCAACAATGCCCAAGCGGTATCGCAGCGATTGTTATTCTCGGGAGGCCCGTCCGACAATATACTACTCTTTGCTCGAGAGGTCCATTATTTTGCTTTCACTCACCACCGACAGGACGACGATGTCTGGATTGCCCAGTATGTGTACGGATGTATGTCGGATGAAGCACTCGAATGGTTTGAATATCTTGATCGCGAGGTCAAGAGGAGCTGGTCAACGCTCAGGCCGGTCATGATGGAGAAATTTAAACAATGCAGGCCAGTCCCCACTGCGTTGCGGGCGCTAATTGAAAGCGTGTATATTGGCGTTCAACTGATACTCTGTTTCCTCATAGATTTCCGATGATGCGCTGGTGAGTAAAGCCTTGAACTAGTGCAATGAAAAGGGTACATTATTATCATAGTCGAGTCAAAGTGGTCGGGGAAAATGGCATGGTACATGGATATCTCTCAGCTCCGGTGCCAGGGACTCACTGCAAAGTAGCGACTTCTGTGGAAATGGCCCTTATAGTGGACATTTCCAACGTGGTGGATGCGCGACAGGAGGCGGTTCGAGTTAGAATGGTGGTGAGCCTGGTCAAATGGTATCCCTCTATCTGACGATTCATCACGAGAGTGGGGTCCAGTCTCCAAGTGACAACATAGGGACCTCGTACCCGTTTTTAGGCTTAGAGGCCCGGACTGGCTGGTGGGAATATAGCGCTTGTGAGGAAGGTAATTATTCTTCTGTCAGCCATACGCCTATTTGTCCAAAGTGACCCGTTCTCCGAATAGGGTTCGAGGGTACCGTCTTCAAAAGGCGGGTACGAGCTGACTCGACGATCGTCCCGACGATAGCCTCGTCGACAGTCTGGAAAATTATGAGACTAGGCGCCATAACTGAAGAGCTATGTCCGGAGTGGATGGAAGATACAGGTGGTGCGTGTTTTGTTCAAGGTCTTTGTTTATTTCGGCAAATTAATTGAATATAGGAACCCATCGAAAGTTTTAACCTCTGTACAACCCATGCTGCGACCTAGCGCTGTGAGTACTGGCCGAAGATATCCAAAGTAGAGTGTGATTCGGTCAAGCAGAACCGTTGGTTGACAGCCTTGCGATCCCTGAAAATAGATGCAGCTCTTCATGTACCGTCAAGCCCATCCTGGTTTTAGAGGTGAAGATCTACCGGTAGTACGTCCTTAAAATGAGCCTAGATGTTTTTGCAGCATATGCTTACTCAGCCACGTATTTAATGTGACAGGTACTCATTCTCGAGCGTGTCTGAAAACATCCCTATCGAGGAGAGACAGGCAGAGGTCTCGTCATACGCGTTGAATAGGGTTTCTCACTCACTCGTACTGTCTTTTACGTTGCGTACATGCACATTTGGGATCATCTGTGAATATGAATCTCAAGCAGGCCTAAGGATTAGATAACAGCGTCACAAGTCGTACCATGCTCATTTCACCATTTTCGTGAGTTCAAATATTGGAATTACTCAGCCTCGATGGTCAAACCAAAGCCGTCGTTCAAAATGCCTTCAGGGAAGGGTGTCGTTGGAGCTTCATCAGTTTGATTCCTCGGTGTTGTGTCGCGTTCTTATTGTGTTTCGGTTTGAAGAACCTTGACCAGGATAGGGTTGCGCAGGGTGGTGGACATGTGAGGGATGGGGATGCGCCCGCTGGGAAGGAGGGACGTAGGGGACAGTCTACTGAATCACACACTTTTGCAGAGGGGTCGTCCACATGATGACAAGGCTCAGCAGCAGTCACAGACTGGGGATGGGAAGCCAAAGATGAAGGTGCCGAGACCGATGGGTCCCATCACTGCACTCATGTGGTCCATCTGGTGGACCGTTGCCTACTTCGTTAACAAGAACCGAGAATAACAGTTTTCATACGGCCATGATTCTTGATCTTTCGAATTTTGCCGCGATATCTAGACAAATTTCGTCCCTTTGTATCGATATCTCTACACCCTTCCGTCTTCTTGGCCAAAGCACTTTTCGTTGAAATGACATGCAAATCAATTTGCCATTTTCGAGGTGTTGTGAGTGCGTACCAGATATGGACCGACTATTCACAAACCGCAGAGGGACAGAGTGCAACCCTACTCTTTACGTCAAAATTTCGTTTGGATAAAAGAATATAAGGATAGTCAATAATGTCGACCTTTGTATGGATCGCCATGACTTTGGCTGCTAGGTATTTGAGAGAACACGGGCATTTATTCCAACTACCTAGTGTTTGGAGCCAATCATTCTGAACATTTTTACTTTGTAATCATATAATTTGAGCGCGCCGGGCTTCGAGGGGCGACGTACACGACTGGGGTTCGGTAGGGTGCCGAAGTTGCTGTTCCGACTCGTGAGAAGGGTCCTCTCACTTCGAAGTCGAAAAATGGCACATATGTTTCTTATGGCGTCATATTTAAACTATTGTAAGAGGTTGTAAGTTTTCCGGATCGATGGATACCTCAATAACGAGTGGATCCAGGATGAGGCTACCCAATCCGAACAGTACCAATGAATGACATAAGCTACCATATCTGTCATATCTGATTTTTTTATTACAATCCGTCTTTAACTACACTGGACGAAATGGAACCCAGCGATTCCCGACCAACATTTCGGCGGCTGTCATTCTCGGGAGACCCGTCCGACAATATGCTATTATTTGCTCGGGAGGTCTATTATTACGCCTTCACTCACCGCCGACAGGACGACGATGTTTGGATGGCTCAGTATGTGTATGGATGCATGTCGGGTGAGGCGCTCGAATGGTTTGAAAATCTTGATCCCGATGTCAAGAAGAGCTGGTCAAAGCTCAGATCGGAAATGATGGGGAAGTTTAAAGAATGCAGGTTAGTCCCTCACTGCGTTGGGAGCCCTAAATTGAATGCGTGCATGATTGACCTTCAACTAATATTATGTTGTTTCATAGGGCCCCGATGATGCGATGGTGGGCAAAGCCTTTAACTTGTACAGCGCTGTGCCAAGCAAAGTGGTACATTATTATAGTCGAGTCAAAGTGGTCAAGAAAAATGGCATGGTGCATGGATATCTTCCACCCCCGACGCCAGGGACCCACTCCACAGTGACGACCTCTATGGACAGGGCCCTTATCGTGGACGTTTCCAACATGCCGGATACGCAACAGGATGTGATTCGGGTTAGAATGGTGGTGAGCCTTGTCGGATAGTATCCCTCCATCTGACGGTTCATAACGGGAGTGGGGGTCCAGTCTTCCAGCAGCGGTGGGACCCCGCACCCGTTTTTAGGCTTGCAGGCCCGGCAAACCTGGTGGGACTACACTGCTTGTGAGGAAGGTAAATACCCTTCTGCTAACCGTGGCACCTACTTGTACAAAATGCCCCGTCCACCAAATAGGGCTGGGGGGGGGCCATCTTCAAAAGGCGGGTGGTACGAGCTGACACGCCGATCGTCCCGATAATCGCCTCTTCGAAAGTCTGGAAATTGAAGAAACTTGATGCCGTAACTGAAGCCATATGTCCAGAGTGGATGGAAGATACAGGCGGTGCGTGTTTTGCTCAAGGCCTTCGTTTCTTCCGGCAAAGTGGTTGAATGAATATTCTATCGGAAGCTACAATCTCTTTACAACCTATGCTGCGACCTAGCAGGGTGAGTATTGCCCAAAGCAGAGCGTGATTCGGTCAAGCAGAACATTTAGTTAACAGCTTTGCCATCTTTAAATATAGATGGCGCTCTTCATGTATCGTGATGACTATGCTAATTATAAAGGCGATGATGAACCGGTGGTACGTCCCTAAAATGAACTCGAATGTTTTTGTGGTATATGCTTGCCAAGCCGCGTATTTAATCTGACAGGTGCTCATTCTCGAGCGCGTCTGAAACATCACTACCGGGAAGAAGAAGAAAAAAAAAACAGGGAAGGTCTCGTCATACGTGCTGAAGAGGATTCCCATTCATCACTGTTTTTTTAAACAAATTTTTTTTTTGGTGTACATGTCATATTTAGATATTTCCCCTTCAGGTTTGGCCCGTTTGTGTTGTAGTCTATATGCAACTGATTGGGATAGTTCTGTAGAGAGGCAGCGCCCGAAAAACGCCCTATGAGTCACCCAGATTTGTGAACCATGGCCCATGCAGGGGGCCTAGTGGCGCCCTGAGGATATTCCCATCTTCAGCTGCATTGGCTCGCCGATAAACTACAATCATTTCTTGTTTGTTCTTGCGACGATGACGAGGACTTCAATGCGGTCTCGTCTAAACACTCTTGGTGTATATTTCAAACAAGGGGTACTACACAAACTTGACAGCGTTATTAATCTCTCGTAATCATCTGCCCGCTCTCGCAGGGCTGCTTGACATCGGAGCCGGGACAACCGGCTTTCCTCTCAGACATCTAGGGTAAGCCACCGCTGAAATAAATCCCAGATTCTAGTAATACTACCGCCCATCGCATTTACGACGTTGGAAGTAGGAGGGGGAGTCGCATTGAGTTTGGATTTAGACAGAAGAAATCCAGTCAACGCTCACCAACGACGGAAAGCTCCAACGGCGGCCAAAATAGATTCAGCGTGACCCGTTCCCCAATTCCCAGAAGGGTTGCCACGTCTAAGAATGGCAACGATATCATCGGCCGTTGGCCGTGAAGGCGGATGTTGCCCCCAACATGACGCTGCAAGGCCCCAGAGGTCCTGAAACGGTTGTCCATCACGCGAAAGTGGTTCGGATCGAGGACGTTCGCCTGCGGTTACGGCTTGCGCGATAAACAAGATGGATCCGAGGTTTGGCAACGGCTGTTACGCTGATAGGATCTATCATGAGGTAGTGATTAGCCATTGTTTCGTGCAAGACAATCGGCGCTTATAACTCCACACCTCAGCGATCATGATTCCGAACGCGTAAACGTCACTTGCAGTCGTCTTGACAGCGTTCTCGCCTTCCTTCAGTAGCTCCGGGCCCATCCATCGAAATGACCCAGCCCCTTTCAGTGCCTTCGAAGTAAGAGCATAATTACTGTGCAAGACCTTGGTCAGGCCGAAGTCGCAAATCTTCGGCTGGAGTAAGTCGTCGAGCAAGATGTTGGCGGCTTTCAAGTCGCCATGGATAACATTGTTCGCGTGCAGGTATGCTAGCCCAGATGCGATCCCAGTGACCTGAAAGGTGGGGTAGTCAATTTAAAACATAAAATACCACCAGCAACTTGGGTAGTCTTCCATGGCGCTTACCACAACTTCCTCCTTGAAACTTCTGTAGAGTATTGCTTTAAGGCCAAGCTCATTCTGCTCCCCTGGACTCAATCGAAGGAACTCGAGGCGAGAGGTTATGAAGGAAGAGAGATCCCCCAATTCCATCCATGGTGACACAAGATATGTGGCCTCTGACGTGTCATACACACCCAAGAATGTTAAAACGTTGATGTGACAGAGTGGGTGCCAGATTGCGGCTTCTCGCGATATTCGCTTTTATGTTCCAGATTATTGAGCGCGTGATCAAGCATAGCACGATGGAGTACTTACTCTCTTCACTGTCACCGCCGCCTCCGACTCGCCATCTCCTACAGGACCAGAGACTCTGATGCGTTTCATGGCTAACTTGGCACCTGTTGACCTGTCGTACCCTTGCAGTAGATCACAATGGCCTCCTCCACTAAACCACCTGATCGGCTCTGGTATACATATGTCTGCTCGGTTAGGGCCAGCATGCAAGTAGGATAGTCTTTGGCAAAGGAATGGTTAGTAATGGCATCGTCGACGCAGAGTCGCATAATGGCGCCACGTACGGGGTGGGTATTCGAACAGGTGCGGTCGGCTATCTTCGAGAACACGATAAACGCAAAAAGTCCATGGGAATTGCGGTCTGTACGTACCAATAGAGGCTGTGCCACCGCGTTCAGGAGCCATGAGGGTGGAGGTGGCGTTTGTCGCAAGCAGCAACTGCATAAACACATCGTGGTTGGAGTTGGAGAAAATGATTGATTTGGGAAATGAGGGGGATTTGGGACATAATTGAGGAGGAGGTTTTATCAGAGGGAGAGGAGAGGCAAAAGAGTGAGTTCAAACTGTGGACTGAGATCCGGAGCGAGCCTGCAATTGCATCGTAGGGGTCGGATCGTATTGTCCGTTGTGTCAGGCTAACCACCACATTTAGATGCTGGTGATTTACTCACAGATGATTGACCAATCATATCGCCAGCATCTGTCCTGCGGGAAAGCCCCGTGAGCACGCCGCCCCGGAGGAGCCAATTTCTCCGGCGGGAGAAAAAAGTTCCTGTTCGAAGACCCCGAATACTACACGGACCCCTAAAAATGATATTCTCACACTTTACATTACCATGAGAACCCTAGGATCGTGATTTCAGATGTTAACGGCGATCGCCCTCAATCCACTCCGGCGAGTTCCTTGCCAACAGACGGCCCAGATAGATAGAAAACGCACTTAATTATGTCTCATACAATGATCATTCCGACTGCGAGCGCCTTCGTACTGAATGCAGGTCCAAAATAAGGGGGAAATGATGATACTAAATCTTCACTAAATCTCGACCGTCCTTCCCCATGTGTGCTACGTCCCCCAGTCTCCCGTCCGATCACTTTCCACAATCTATTCCAGCATTCTGAAATCCTCTTCACTTGCGCTCTTGAGAGGATCCTCGTCCACCTCCTTCACCGGCTTGTCGCAGTAAGGCCCTAAATAAGACAAGTCAACATGCTTGGAAGCCCAGGGAGCACACTTCGCTCAACTTTGTGTGGGTTCGTGAGGCACTTCGAACTCATAAGGCAAGGCGCACATATCGATTCCCTTTGATCACTTCCGTCCGGACTCGAAGTGAGCCCCGCATCACAGTTGTTTATAGGATAGCGCGGTTATTGATCCTTGAGAAGGATGGGAGGCAGTGTCATCGATCCCTTTTCTCTGGAACGTTTTTTGAGTTTCGGGACAAGGACTCACGTAGCCGCTGACAGGCCCGAGAAGCTGTCAATGAAATTCGATTCCGTGGTCAAGTGCGAGTTGGAAGAGGTGAGGCGCATTGGGCCAGAGGAAGGGTGAAGGTGAGAACAATGTGATGTTACCGGAGGATGGTAAAATATGGGGAGCGATGATGAGCGAGTCAAGGTTAGCCTTGGCCATGATTATATAGTATAGGAGTAGAAGATGCGACTGGGCCAAGGCGACGGAAGGGGCTGATTCGGGAACGATGGTAATCGTGACAATATGATGGTGAATGGAGAAGTCACCGACGAAGCTCATTATAGGTTTGAGAGAATGGTATTGTGCGAATGTTCTCATCAGCTAATAACTCAAGTTGGGGATGCATGTGTTGAGGCTATAAGGTTACAGAAATATTTTAGGAAAGTAGAACTTCCGATGACGCGCAGTACGGGGAGCGTTGTAGCGGGAAAATTGTAGCATCTATCCCATCCTACCTTGCTATTCGGATATCCGCCGCCCCTCTCGATCCTTCTCCGACCTTCCCAGCGGACGATTATCAATACTATTATAACCGCCCCCACCACTAAATACAGGCATTATAAGTCCTAGACAATGATATACACACTCTTTCTTTTAAAGACGCTGGGAGTGCGTGTTCACAAACAAGCACCACGCCAGGAGGAAGCTCGTCACGCCGTTGTTTACGACAGGGAACTCGATGCTTTTGCGCGCGCCGGGCTATGAAAAACGCCAAATACCGATACGGCGATGAGCCCATCGTATCCATTCGCCTCGAGATTACCGTAAATGATCATGCCGAACTGCTGGGTCCTGGAGATCGACCCGTTCTTCATCAGGCCGGTACAAACAATTCGTTTGTAGAGGAGAGTAGCCGGTGGCGGGATGCGCTTTCGCACCGATGAAGTAGATGCATCTCCTGGACTCGCTTCCGGGCGAGACCACAGATGGCTATCGTCAACGCACCTCCCCTACTCTAGTCGATGCTAGACCATTGGTTTGGACTGTGCACCTCAAGGTCATATCGCGAGCTTCGTGAAGCAGTGTTATGTCTCACCTGTCACTATCACTGAGCCCCTTCGGTTGTTCTGAAGCTCCACTGCCAGTGTCGTTAGTAGGTCGGTCATGATTAAATGCCATTCTCTCTTTGGTAATCAATGTTACTGTGCTGGTTCGCCCGCCGCCATGTGAACTGCCTTTTCGATAGCTTCCTGGAGCATTTTGGGCCCAGTTTATTTTCCGGTCACTTTTGGTTATTTATTGTATGTATATGTACGAAATCATAGAGCTATCGGACTGTTGTAAGTAATGCAAAAAATCCTGGGGAAGCGGGTCGGTGCCTCAAAAGCTCCTGCTTGATCAGGCCGCCTCACGTGTCACCTCGTTGTGGAGGTCCATAGTGGTAATTCCCACTACCCGTAGTGGGTCTTTGTCAGTCCTTACCCTGACAGTAAATGTTATTCCCGGCTCCGTGGGAATCTTGTGCCTCGTGGTCGGTCATCTTCGGGTAGGCACAGCCACCTTTGCTAACATTGGAATCATTTACTATCAAGCCCCAAAGGTGAGCCATAGGCGAGCCCAAGTAAGTCAGGGCATTAGAATCAGGGGCTGGTCATTGCTGCTGTTTTGATGATTCAAGTATGGTAGTGGGCGCCAGGCTCGTAGCCCCACCGGCCTTATAATTAAACACACTTTGAACTCATTCCGTACACCTTTTTTGAACAGGTGCTTTAGGAGCCACTTAATGTGAAATCACGTACGTCATTGAAGAGAAATTAGCCCTAGCCACTAGTATTCTAGCATGTGCTGATCTATACGGCGTATTCTCGTTGGCGCAATCCCAATTGATGCTAGATTGGTGGAACCGCAACTGTTTCATCAATTATACCTACAATCTGCCGATGTTCTAGCCTTGACAACAACTACGAACCCAAACGACTATGAAATGCAAAGTACGCAGCAGCGCGCAGTGCACAGTTAGACTTTTGCACCCACACATATAAAAGAAGGCTTACTAGCTCCAAATTTTATACACACAGCGCTATTACTCTCCTGGCTACACCCATGAGTGAAACTAGTGACTCCGGGACTATCATGTTAACGGAAGACGGTCAGCCAAGCCACTCTATGGCGCATGACCCATTCGTTGTATTATCCAACATCGAACATTCAGAGAGCCAAAGCATTGACGTCAATCCCGCTCCGTATGGCTTGTTGGGAGAGGCCACAGCCACGGTCACCCATTCCATGAAAGGAGACGAGGTGGACACACTCTATCCGCTCATCGAGACGTCCGACCATAAGGCCGAATACGCCACAAAATCCGATGGCAGCATCATCTCTGAGGATATACGGTTGTGCAATGATGGTAAGTCTACTAGGACCATTCAACCGCAAGTGGTAGACACTGATCTGATTGCCTTGCCGTTAGGCGATGCGCTGCACAGATTTCTCGTCACACACACCTCATCCCGCCCATCCATCCTCCTGCAATGCAAAGGCTCTCATGAGGAGTGGCGGATCCGAAAGGTCACTCGTTACGAAAACGGCAAGAACATCACATCCACCGAGACCTACTCGGAGACTATCACAGACTTTGACTTCACTATCGATGCCTCCGACGCCATCATCCCAAGCAGCTCCAACATCTGGCTAGCTGGAGACAGGGATGCCACTTATCGTGGCCGCGAGCGCCTGGAGATCAACAGTGCACCAATCGCAGCCACAAATGTTGAAGGTCATATGGTGCTAGTTGATTTGGAAGCGGGTGCGGATGGTACTGGGACTAAGAGGAGCAACTGGAATCGCAAGGCCACCAAGTTTGAGAGAGAGGCTTCAAGTGCTTGGAGGAAGCGCCGCGAAGATTGGGGTGAGTATCAGGGATTTTCATTCTGATCAGAATACTAAATCTAGATTATGGGATAGGATACGCCCCATGGGCTCCGATCCGTGGCACAATTCGTGGTACCGAAGCATGCGTCGAGTCGCCCGAAGTCCGACATCAATTGCAATATTCGGCCAACCCTTCGAGTTTGCTGAATGACATGTCCGACGACAGCGACATCCTGCTACCATCGAAGACGCTGCGAGACTGGACGAACGAGTATTGTTCTAGCCAAAAGCTCGTCAAGGCATTCACATTCCGTAAAGTGGTTTATGGCTGGAACCTCGATGTCTTACGTCAAGCTGTGGAGAACACCATCCGCGCCAACTATCCGCACGGCGGCGAACCTACCGTATCCGTTCGCCTCGAGGCGTCTACCATTACCGTACGGTCTTCCAACTGGTACACCTGGATCGTATCAAACTACTGGATCCTAGGTATCCTATGGGTTACTATGATCTACCCGTTTTACATCTGGCCATACAAGCAATTCATTCGTGGTGGAAGCGGAGAGTGGCAGGTGGCGGGCAGCGCTTTCGCATTGACGAAGTGGAAGCATCTCACGGACTCGGTTCCAGGCGAGACCACAGATGGTTATCGTCAACGCACTTCGCCAATTCTGGTCGACGCTGGACCGTCGGCCCCGACTGCGCCGCTCAAGGCCACGGCCAAGGGTATCGCGGAGCTTGTCGGTGAGAGCGAAAACCAATGGTTCGCTCGATGGGAAGCAACCATCGCGGGCTTCGTGAAGCAGCGTTATGTCTCATCAGTCGCTATCACTAAGCCCCTTAAGTTGTTCCGAAGTTCCAGTGTTAGTGTTGTTAGTGGTCAGACTTAAACCATCGCATAATACGCGAAAAAATGAGCATGAACAAAGTTTCCATTTTGTGTTTCGTTTTGATTCACGATTCCGATCGATTATTACTTCCGTCGCAAAGGTAGGGGGAGAAGTCCTTCAAAGAGCTCGACTGAAAAGGAAAGCTATTTACTACATTATAGAGTAAAATTGCGTGAGTTGGGTACCCAATAGACAGAGTGCGATGATGGCGAACTCACAGTAATAACAGTAGGTTTCTCCCTCTGCAGATACTCCTTCAGCTTCGAGATCGATTGAGCAACTTCAATCAAGCCCTTCAACCCAACTGCGGTGTCCAAGTCGTATTGCTGAGGATCCTTGGAGTATTTCTCCACGTACATCCGCACAGTCGCGCCCTGACTGCCAGTTCCGCTCAACCTGAACACGACACGTGAGCCATCCTCGAAGGTGATGAGATGACCCTGGTTCTTGGAGACGCTGCCATCAATGGGGTCGGTGTACGAGAAGTTGATGATGTCCTTGACGACGTAGGTTTCTCCGTTGGCTGAGTGCTTGGAGCCGATGAACTGTGACCTGCCGGTGCCGATGTGAGTGTTGAGGTTCTCAACAAGCTTCTGAGCGCCTTCCGATGAAACCTCTTCGTAATCGTATCTGGGGATGGGTCAAAATCATGAGACACGAAAAGTTTCTCGTCTCGGTGGCGAACTGACCGAGAGAAGAAGTTCCGCCCGTAGACCTTGTAGTGTGCTTGGAGGATCTCCTTGATTCCACTACCAGGCTTAGTCTGGTTCTCATAGGCAGCGATATTCAACCATGCTATTAAAGGATAATAGAACTCCTGAGCGCTCAACTCGTAAACAGAGTCCTAAGCGATTGACGTACCCATGACCGCCCACACGCCATCCTTCTCACGGATGTGGTCGGATCCCGTTCCGAACGACTCCTCTCCGCAGATCGACAGCTTCCCAGCATCCATCAGGTTGCCGAAGAACTTCCAACCCGTCGGTACCTCGTAACAATCCAAGCCTTTCGCCTTGGCCACAAGATCGATCGCCGCGGAGGTAGGCATACTCCTAGCGAGGCCGTGCACGCCTCCCTTCTTGAAGTACGGGATGCATTCCCGCGCCTTGTCCGCAATGATCGCCACGGAGTCACCGGGAGTGACGAACGCGCCGTATCCGTAGATCATGTTGCGATCACCATCACCATCGCTCGCAGCGCCGAACGGGATCTTGCCCTTCTCCACAGCCTCGACGAGGGAGTGCGCATAGATGAGGTTGGGATCAGGATGAGAGCCGCCGAAGTCAGGGAGTGGGATACAGTTCTGGATGGAGTTTTCGGGGAGACCCAGAGTCTCGATGAAGATGGTGCGGGCGTAGGGTCCTGTTACACCGTTCAGACCGTCGAACAGGACTTTGTAATGTGGATTCTCCCTCAAGAACTTCTTGATGAGGGGGAAGTCGAAGATCTCTTCCATGAGGATGAGGTAATCTTTCACGGAGTCAATGATCTCGACTTCCATAGGTCCAAATGAGACAGTACCGATCTTAGCAATATCGACCTACAAAGATATGTAACGGGGTAAGCACCGGATTAAGCTCGAGAAGTAAGCGTGAGCTTACATTGGGTCCTTCCAAGATCCTATAACTTGTGATGGCCTTTGAGATCTCGTAGATCTTGTTTGTGACGGATTCAGGCGCTGGGCCACCGTTTTCCATGTTGTACTTGATACCGTAGTCGGCATCAGGTCCTCCAGGGTTATGACTAGCAGTCAAGATGATACCACCAGTGGCTTTATACTTCCTGATGATGTTCGACGCGGCCGGGGTTGAGAGGATGCCATCCTTGCCAATGATGAGCTTCTTGACGCCCTCTGCGGCCGCGATTTTTAGGATCGCCTTGATAGTGACATCGTTGTGATAGCGACCATCTCCGCCAATGACCAGTGTCGAGCCTTTGGCACCTCCAGGAACTGCCTCAAGGATCGACGCGACGAAGTTCTCTGTGTAGTGCTGTAAATCGGGGCTTCAGCACGACATCTCTACGACCTGGATGTTCGAATACGCACCTCTTGCTCGAAGATCTTCACCCTGCACGAGATAATCGACGAATGAATACGTTAACAGGCATCTGAAGGGATTATCAGTCCGACTCACCTCTTGCGAAGGCCAGACGTCCCGGGCTTCTGACCCTCGAACGGTTTGGTCTGAATGGTCTTGATATCGGCGCTGGACATGATATGTAGGGATGGTGGGGAGGGTATGAATGATGGTAGTAGATGACGACGATCAGTCGGATCTCTTATAATCCTGGAGGATCTCGTCAAGATTCCAAGGGCGTGACTGTGACGCCATGCGCAAGGGTCCGTTCCGTCACACGCGTACGGTGCCGGCAAATCCCTTCTTACCCCATACTAGCAAAGCAAAGACTCCAAGTCAGTATCAAGCGCACGTTTGAGATATCCTACTTACACCTTAGTCGGAAGCGAGATTTTTCCCGATCTACTTGCTTGTCCCGCTCAAGGTAACCTGGTTTTGAAGGAGCCCCGCGCCAAATGGGGTACTAGTATGTCTGCAGACGGCTTTTGAGCTCGTCCCTCAACCTGGACTCTATGATCTAGTGTATATTGTGGGGCGGACGGAGATCAATCGGTGTTCCTTGCGATCGGATGAAGCCAATCCAGAGGCCTATGCGATTAAGACAGTGAGCCCGAACAGTTCGAAGGCGTGCAGCACGAATGCAATGTGTAATTCGGTTGGAAATTGAGAAGTAGTGATACACTCCGTTCAGCCTTGCTTCGTCGAACCGACTTAGCATTCAAAAATGATTTGCATTACAGAATTGAAGATTTGTTCTTTCTAGGAACCAACCGGATCTTCTCTAGCGAGGAAAACAAATAGATCAGACAAAGGAGACGTCCAAAAAAAAAAAAATGTTTTCACCATAAAGATCATGCAACAACCGTCATCTCCAACAACTGATCAATACTCATCCCAAGATCCCCTCTATTCGCCTCCAAAACCATATCGATCACCTCCGGATCACATCCAGGGAACATCTGCAACAACGTCCCCCTAGACGCCTCGTTCGCCGCATTATGAGCGCGATCGATCTCGTTCTGAAGTTCCCTAAGATCCAATGCCGAATCCGCTCCTCCAGCACGTGGGGGCGGTGATGGGGTGCCAAAGTTTGGTTGATACGCCTGAAGCTGCTGAACGAGCGGTCTTTGTGGTTGCTGCTGTTGCTGCTGTGGATGTTGCGGAAACTCCAAGGCTTGGGGTCGATTCGGTGTCCCAGGCAATGACGTTGATCCGGTAAACTGAGGTCCGAATCCATAAGACGGATTCCTTTGGCCTGGGCCAAGATGCGTGGGCGTTGCTTCGGGTGTCAATGACCCCCTAGCCCCCTGGCCGCCCGCACTCCCCGGTCTCACCCTCGGACGATACGGCGTCTGAGCAACTTGGGCAGGCGCACCACCACCTGCGGGTGTATGTTGCCCAATAGCGGGAGTGTTCGACCTGGCCGGAGTACCAGTCCCACTCCCACCGAACAACCAATCTGGTGCTACCCCAGCGAGCAGGTTACCCGTCAAGTCCCCTCCTCCATTGCTCCCTTCTCGTTCCACACGGCGTTGCTCTCGCTCATCTAGCCCATCCAACGCCTCATTGAAGATCTTCCCAATCGCATTCAACGGTTTACTGATCGAGTCGCCTGTACGTTGAAGGAAACGTTTGGTATCTTCAGCAATGGTCGCCGTGCTGGGGAGTTTGAGTGGGATCGCGGGTTCTTCGCCAGCGTGGGGTGTTGCGTTGAGGTGTTGTTGCTGCTGCTGTTGTTGAGTGGATGCCGATGGCGTGTGCGGAGGCGTGGGTGTCGAGAGAGATTCGGCAGTATCTACATTTTCCGAGCTTGGGGACATCGGCAGAGCTCGGATAGCCATTTCGACGTTGCTATGAGTAAAGGAGAGGTAAGGTTCTTGCATTTTGCGACAGAGAGAAGAGTTAAACGTACGTCTCAAACTCCGCTTGCGTGATACATGACAACGACGAGTGATCCATCGTCTCAATGAAAGATACTGCTCCAGTCTAGGCGTTACGCGAAGTCTTAGGGACATCTTCAGTCTCCAGTCTGGGGTAATCGCGCACCAAGCTAGACAAATAATACCCAGCCTCGCCCTGCAACTTATCAGGACTCCTAAACCGATTGATATATCTAGGGGAAAGGAAATTGTGACTTCAGACATCTTTTTCAAGAGTTTCATGTCAGACTTCCTTACTCGATATTGGATATAAGATGTTCCGGGTTCGCCTTGAGGACGACAAAGATCAAGATGGGGATAAACGAGTCCGCACCCTCCTCCCTTCCCAAATGCCGTATCAAGCCTAGGTGATGCGGATAACTTCTTAGTCGGTCGTCTTTCGACTAGCTAAAGTTGTACGGCTTGCCTACCAAATATGACCTTGCAGCAGTTGAGGATGCAGATGAGCTTATCCCGTGGAGCTTTGTAGTGATTCATCTTCAGGAGTTCTTTATAGCCGATCGCCATATCAGTAAGCGCCCTTCACGCCCAGGATAGGTTACTTGACCTCACCTTGTTGAGCAAATGTAAGGAATCCTTGGCTGCCCTCTCCTACGGGAACGTCCAAATGCTCCTCCTTGACCCATACGAAGAGCTTCATGCGTTGCCGGATAATATGGTCGCGCTCCAAGTCGTCGGTCGTCACTGAATGTTTTTCCTGGTCGATCTGAGGAGTGAAAGTACTACACGTTTTCGTCCAATCATGAGCGAGGTACATTTACCGCAAGAAGGATGGCCATAACGTACGATTCATACAACCGGTTCATAACGAGCTTCTCCATCGCCTCTGTGGCGTTCTCAAAGTCCGCGTCAGACGCGTTCTTCCACACGGAACACTCCCTCATTTTCAGTGTGATAAACTGTAACATGCAAAAACAAAATCCCGTCAGCAATCAGGCTTATACTGAACGACCTGATAAGGAAATTACGTACGTCTTGGAACCCTCGGATCAACTGGATCTGATCGCTGACCGTGAAGTTCCGTTTGGTGAAGTTGTTAAGAAAGCTAATGAAAGCCGTTCGTCAGCTATGCGTTGCTTTTATGTGCATCTCGACCGGTCGGCGTTCACCTCCGCAAGTATTTAGCTACCGGTTCAGCACTCTTCGTCTTCATCTGATCCAAGAACTTCTGGAAGTCAAATACAGGTTCCGTTGACACTTGGCCGCTCGTCGCCTCTGCGACGGTACTGGACCCAGATCTAGCTCCAGCTCCAACAACAGAGGCCGATTCCGATGCCGGGCGCTCATCCTTGGCTGGTACAGCTGGTGGTCGCTCGGCGGGCGGTAAAGTGGTCTCAGTTTTTAAAGGCGTGCTAGGCTCTGATGCAGTCCCCACCAACGATGTCTTAGATGGTGTCTGTGCTAAAGCACTTGATCCTGATCGTCCTCGCCCACCGAATGGTGCTCGCGCAAGGGACGCCAATGTGGCAAATGTCGTGACGTTAGCTGCGGCGGAGGTCGGCGCGTCGAGGTCAGTAGATGGACGGCGGAATCGATTCGATAAGGATATTTTGCTGAGGCTTGGGCTAATCTTGTGTCCGACAGGCTGTGGCTGCGGCTGCGGCCGTGGAGTTGGGTCCGCAGTAGTAGGAGGGTCTGGCGTTGGTGGTGGGGGATGACCTTGCGATGTCGACCAAGCCTTAACTGAGTCGACGAGAGGATCAAACTCGTTGAGTAAGGATACATCTACAGCGGGCTTGGAAGAGGTTGATGGTAGTACAGCCACGTCCTTGGAAGTGTGCTTGGGTGATGCGGGTCCAGACTCATGAAGAGATATGGGCGTTAGGGGCAATGGATCAATAGTAGTGGTAACCTGAGTGATAGCATTGATGGTATCGTCCGCCCATGGATTATCTGTTGCAGACGTTGGAGGTATCACCCCAGGCGTGGCAATGGCGGGACCATTCTTGGGGTTAGTGCTTGTTGAGCTCATGTTGAAGATCTGACTGACCGCGCGTAAAGGCACCTCGTCCGCATCCAGGGACACCTTTCTTTGAGAACGCAAGAATGAGTCTAATGAGTTGTGCGCAATACAGCCGAATAACATAAGACACTACAAGTATACGAGTACAGAGAGCAAACAGATGGAGATAATACGAGAGAAAGGAAACCACAAGGCAGAGGAATGTATTACACCCCGAAGCCGTACAGACTCCTGCCCGAGCGCTATAAGGAAGATTACAATCAGAACCTATTCTGAGGTTCTCTTGAATGAACAACTTACTTTTAGTGCGTACACAACGTCGAGGGCAGTAACAGTCTTCCGCTTGGCGTGCTCAGTGTAGGTCACAGAGTCGCGGATGATGTTCTGAACAACGGCAGAAGATAATCAGCATCTGGATCGAGACTCAAGAAGTCCTCATCATCCAGAAGAGAACTAACCTCGAGGAAGATCTTGAGCACACCACGAGTCTCCTCATAGATGAGACCAGAGATACGCTTGACACCTCCTCTCCGTGCAAGACGGCGGATAGCGGGCTTGGTAATGCCCTGGATGTTGTCACGAAGAATCTTGCGATGACGCTTGGCGCCGCCCTTTCCGAGTCCCTTTCCACCTTTTCCGCGGCCAGTCATGGTTGTTGTGAGGAGGTTTGGGGGGTGAGGTTGTGTAGTTGGTGTTGTTGGTGGTAGGAGTGGTTGATAGAAGAGGGAAGTTGTGGTGTGGTTGATGAGATTAGAAGTCGGCTAACGCGTGGTTCCTTATATGCGCTGGCTAAATGGCGGGTGTGATGTTTTGTGCTTCACGTGCAAGCCTGGGAAAGACACAACATTCCGCGACCCATATAGATCGACCCGCGCGTCGCGTCCTTTCGCTTCTAACCATCAACTCGTATACTCTCTACGCTCCATCAACAACTCAAACTCTTCTCAACTCACCCCCAACACTCTCAACTCTAATCAACAATGTCTGGCAAAGGTGGAAAGTCCGGAAAGGCTGGTGGCAAGGCTGGCGCTGAGATCAAGGGCAGCTCCCGATCAGCAAAAGCTGGCCTTCAGTTCCCGTGAGTCGACCTTGTCATTGTCTGGTTTGAACTTGAGCTAATTCGACTTCAAAATTTACAGTGTTGGTCGTATCCATCGTCTTCTCAAGAGGGGTAACTACGCTCAACGCGTCGGCTCTGGCGCACCTGTTTATCTTGCTGCTGTCCTTGAATACCTTGCTGCTGAGATTCTTGAGCTTGCTGGTAAGTCTCAATCCAGACCGAGTGATTTGTTTGGACATCAAACCTAATCCCATATTCTCATCTCAGGCAACGCCGCTCGCGATAACAAGAAGGCTCGTATCGTACCCAGGCATCTCCAACTCGCCATCAAGAACGATGAAGAGTTGAACAAGCTCCTTGGCCATGTCATTATCAGCCAGGGTGGTGTTGTACCCTTCATTCAGCCTCAATTACTACCGAGTAAAACCTCCAAGAAGGGTGAGGAGGAGAAGTGATTCGTTTCGGTGTTTTGGGTTACGTGTCTCCACTTGCATTGTACCATGCAGTTGCCTGTTGTACTATTACGATATCTTATTGCTTTTTTGTTGGGACATTACTCCGCGAGCTTCCCTCCGCCATATTTAGTGGTTGAGATCGAAATTGGCTCTTAGCCGACGTGCTCCAACCAACTTCAAGATTTGACTGGCTCCCAATGAGGAGCCATCGGCCTCTTAGTCACTCCACTGCGTCATGTCCTCGAATGCAATGGGTCATGTGGTCCCATCAAGCCAAATTTGATCGCCGCCAGAACGATTGAATTGAATATGTCGCTAGCCGCGAAGAATCCATGCTCGATATTGCCGATTGGTGCCAGGTTCTTTTCTGATCATCAACGATGTATCGTCGGTCGGAACCCAGGGCTTGACACAATGACAGCGCTCAAAGATTATGGAGTTTTCAGTGGTCAATCATCACGACACGACAGCGAAGGGTGACAACACCCTTTGAGTTATGTACATCAAGCACTGTGAGATTGGATTGCTGCAGTTACACCACAGGACAATCATTACGAACTTTCAGCGTTCGTGTTACTTCTATCAGTAACTGGACGGCATCAGGGCTGGAGGATGAGATGTTTATCAGCTGCCCGCCAAATGGCAGCGTCGAGTTCCAACACCGCGGGGTCGGTGGCGTTGATGACTAGAACACTGAGCGCAACTAGAAACGTGATATCATATCGAACTATAACGCGGTCGTCGCATTCACCGAGCCGTCCAGAATCTTCTTGGAGTTTGGGAGCGACTTGTTTAAGATTACAAAGAATCGTATCTCGTGCATGATTTGGAGGCAAACATATCGCAGGTCAAAGTTTTGCTGGAAATGGCGATTACCTGCTGGCATGGACAACCAGTTATATCGGTTTGCCTTTTCAGAAGGGAACAGAGCACCGACAGCAGATCTGTTACAAAGGAAAGTAGTGTATGCATATGAGGTATACCAAGGCCGGATGAGACGTCTATGGATACAATCTGGAGAGTGTTCGAAAGTCCAAATGTGAAAGAAGCCAGTCCTATGGTCTATGGTCTATTATCTATGAGTGGAAGAGGGAAGGCGGCAGGGCAGCAGCAGCAAGAGCAATCTTACTCCACTGATCAAGAAACAGATCAGTCAGTGATAATGCAAGGGTGAAATAAGAGGCGCTCGTGGAACTTACCGATCGTGCCGTCACATTCGTTTAGTCGCAAGTTTCCTATTGCGATAATTTTGCAACATCTAATATCAGCCATATAGACAAATTGTCAGCCATGGGCTCTTTTCGCGTGATTGAAGATTTATGGACAAGGAAGGCTTACCCATTGTGCCTTTCAGTTTTGCATTTATGTAGTTGATGTGTGGCAGGGTCGAATGGTTGTGAGGGAGTCGCCATTAAGTCGGCGGCAACCACATTGCCAGATCCGATAGGAGCTGAGAGTGCGGATGAGGCGAAGAGAGTGAACAGGGAGAGTTGGGAGGGAAGCATGGTGGTAAGTAGTGGTCGGAGATGGAATGGAGGAGGAGGCTTATTTAATTTTACGACCACCGTTCATGGAGAGATTTTATACTTGTGTAGGAAACGGATCATGCTATGTGGAGAGTCAGGATCCGACGAGCCACACTGGGGCTCCGACGACTGGTGAGGCGGCTCCACCCGGGGCCAGTACAAGGATCTTGTATCATGCGATACGGTATCCCCACAGTAAATTTGATTCTAGCGCCTTTTGATCAGCGCCCTCGCTTGCTGAATTCAAGAAGCGAGACCAAAATGCCATCATGAAACCCTGAGCTGTGCCTGGCGCGACTCATCAACGAATTGATCGCAATCGTATCAGAGCATCAATACAGTGGTGTACACATAAGTAATCCTCATACCAATGTACCTTTGCTTTTAACCTCCAACCTCTCCTTTCGCATCTCCGGTAACAACTCCACTACTTGACGCCAGGGCCCCCTTGCATGGCATATCAGCTGAAATCCATCCGCATCCGAAAGTCCCGCAATGAATGAAGCCATTTCCATAGGTACCTTTGGTTCGTGTGAATAAGAAAGATGTAGCATACGTAGGTGCATATGTGGGGTATGGTTCTCCGAAGGGAGCGGTCCGCTAGTGTCGACTTTCAGGGACAGAGTTTCGAGAGATGGCCACACCGTGACGGCGATGGAAAGTGCTCGGAGAGTCAACGTAGAGCTGCTTGTGTGACCTTCGAGAACGAAGTGCACGAGTTTCGGCAGGCCATGACCTAGCGTCGCGAGGTCTTCATCAACCATCGAAACATCTCCATTGAAGTATAATTTCAGATCGATAAGAAAGCCGCATGAAAGGATGGGTGTGAGGGTGTCGAGTGATAGTGCAGTGGTATCGTCATAAGCGTAGATTTCGATTCGTTCCAAGTATCGATGTTTTCCAGCAGCCCTGATTATCGTCCCTAGATCGTCCAGATCTCCATCGTCTCCGAGTCCAAGTTCTCTTAAGTGTGATTCTCCTTCGGCCAGGGTGTGAAGGAATGTTGCCGTCTCAGAATTGGAAGGATAGTAGATATTCAAGACCTCAAGTTTGGGAAAGGGCGTGACGCCTGACTGAGGCCATTGTAACGGAAGGTTAGGCAGAGTGTGAATGATGAGTCTCTCTACTGCTGGCAGTTTTGCTAGCTCAAGAAAGACGGCGGTGACATCGCCTTCGCCGAGGTCGACGGTACGAAGGTTACGTAGTCCTCCGATCGACACCGTTTCGGCGACGGCCCCTTTCCCTCCTATCTCGAGAGTCTTCAGGTTCGGGCACAGTCTAGCCATCTCAGCGACGAACTCGGACATTTCCATATCCCACTCAATTCCATCACGACCCTCCGTTACCTGGAAGAACTCCAAGCTATCAACGGCTGAGTGCATCCACATCAACGCATGGCGGATGTTTTCAGTGTGAAGGACAAGCCGTCGGACGCTTGGGAGGAGGGGACCGGAATGGGCGCTCTTGGATAACAGCTCCGAGACCAAGGTTGGATCAAGCGCAGGGCTTTGTAAGGTGGCTTGTTTCACTTTTTGGGCGAGAAAGCGAAATCGGGACCAGCTTTGAGGAGTTGGGGGCCGCGTGAAGAACTGCGGGGATTTCCGTATCAGCAGCTATGCCATTTTGTCTCGATCTAACAGCATCGTCTTACAGCTATATTTCTCCAACCATCTCCCTTGATCTCCATGGGGGAAAGTATAGCCAAAAGATGATGCAAGAAGATGTTCTCGGCCCACAAGACGTCCATGGCCGGTTCATACCATGCCTGGCAGACCAGACCGGCGGAACGTAGAGTTCCTTTGAATTCGCCCAGGTAGAAGAATACTCTAAACAGGATGTCATACACTAGAAGTGTGGGGTAACGATGTGGCGTTGGGGTCATCATGGGTGAAGGTGAGACCGTGAGAGGTGAACCTAAAGATAAGACATTGATAGTTTCCAACTCTACATTCACTGATTGAAATATTGCACTTCAATCTTACCCCCGTTCACGGGAACGATGGGACGGTAATCTGTGTTCAAGGCTGTAAATAATATTTGTCCCCCATGGAAGGGACCTCAACAACCCCACCCTTCTTCGTACCCAAACAAAATGGCACCGCGTAAAATTGAACGCCTCCACAGTGCCTTTACATCCTCGCTTGGTGGGGTGTCGAATGTCTATTAAGAAGCAAGCTCAAGGTGCCATCGTGAAGCCCTGAGCTGCGCCTGACGTGACCCATTGACCATTAGGTTAATAACGTAGATATAGATCACGCCTCATACCAAGGCAAGAGAAACCATACCTTTGATTTTAGCCCGTAATCTCTCTTTTCGCAACTCTGATAATGACGCCTTTACTTCACCCCAGCCACCCCAGCCATCCAGGCATCTGCATTGCAGCTGAAATTCATTTGCGTCGGAAAGTCCAGCGATAAATGATGCCACCTCCATCGGCTTAGTAAGTGCGAATGGGTAAATGAGACATAGCGTATGCAGGCGCCTATGTGGAGTATGGTCCTCTGGAGGGAGCGCCCCAGTGACATCGATGTTTAGGGTTAGGTTTTCGAGAGAAGGCCAAGACATGACGGCAATTGAAAGCGCCCGGAAAGTGAACCAAGTCCTTCCCATTTCGTTTCCGAGATGGAAGTGGTTGATTTTTGGTAGGTTTCTTCCCAACACCGCGAGATCTTCATCAACCATTGCGAGATCAGAACCGTATATCCTTAGGTCAGTAAGAGAGCCACATGGAAAGATGTGCACGAAAGTGGAAAGTGAAATTTGGTTGCCCCAGAATTCGAGGTGTTCGAGGTATCGATGTTCTCCAGCTGCCCTAGGCGTAATCTCCGGATCTCCGTACGGACAGCCAAGTTTAAGCTCTCTCAAGCGCGATCCTCCCTTCACCAAGTTGCGGAGGAATGTTGTTGTGCCAGGATGAGAAGGCTGGCGAATATGCAGCGTCTCGAGCTTGGGGAAAGGTATGATGGTCAACTGGGGCCATTGCGACGGAAACTTAGGGACGCGGTGAAGGATGAGGGTCTTCACCGCTGGCAGCTTCGCCAACTCCAGGAGTATGGCTGTGACGTCGCTGATGTCGAGTGTGACGGTGTGAAGGAACCCCAGCCCTCCGATCGGCAACGTTCCTATGGCAATCCTTCGTCCCGCCAGACGGAGATCTGTCAGGTTCGGACACAATCTCGCCATATCGGCTCCGAACCCAGACATTTCCACGCCCCGATTTATGTCACTCTTGCTGCCTGACACCAGGAGGAAGTCCAAGCTGTTAACGGTCGAGTTCAACCACATTAATGCATTGTGTTTGTTCTCTGCGCGAAGAACAAGCCTCTGTACGCTTGGAAGAAGAGGGCTGTTGGGATTGGGGTTCGAGGAAGACAGCTCCGAGACCAAGGTGGGGTCAAACGGAGGGTCGGGTTGGATGGCGTGCCTCACCCTACGCGAGAGAGAGTGGAATCGGGACCAGCTTTGAGGTGTCAAGGGTTGCGAGAAGCACTTTCAAGTTGCAGAGTCAGTCCCGGCGTTCCACAACCAGAGGCATAATCTCACAATTTCATCTCTCATGCAATTTTCTCCCATCTCCAATGGAGAAAGAACAGCTAGAAGATTATGCAAGGAGATGTTTTTGGCCCACAAGACATCCATGGCCGGTTCGTACCAAGCCCGACAGACCAGACCAGTGGATCGTAGTGTACCCTTGAATTCGTCCAGGGATAGGAAGATACTGTATAATATGTCATACACTGGGCCAATCATAGCTGGAATGAAAGGATCAAGGTATGAGTCGTAGTGAACCGCCAATACAACGATCCAAACTTACTGTTTGATTCCTCGTGGCTCTCCTGTTCTTTAAAAATTCACATGAGCGGCAACTTCCTCTCTAGGCACGTTCTAGAAGAAAGCAGACCTCGTCTTGTCCACAAAGGAAGCGAGGATAAAGTAGATATGTATATCATTGTTAAGATGGACAGATGGAAATCAAAGTTCCAAAGTCTAAAGCCTAGCAAGCGACTTTCAGTGTATCTGGTATGGCGAGCTCAGGACCCTCATTGGGATCTCAAGTGGTATAGCACCTTCATGGGAGAGATAAAGACTACTTAATCGGTTTCTGATTCAAGTCCTTGATTTCCGGGACCTGCTTGTATCCGTTTATTCAGCGACGTAAATGTATATTTCTTTTGTACATAGCTCGAGGGGTTGGGGAAAATCAAAGACCACAACGCAAGGGGATCACTTGGATGATCGAAAAGGCTATGTATACGAGGAGGTCTTATTAAATTGCGTAGCATCCATTCTACAGGCAAAGGCAATAAGTAAGGGTCTACCTGGCTTTGAAGATTGAGAGCCTTGACGTACAGTACAAACCGGTCTAATCACTCTCGGAAACCCTGGTTTCGTGGGCTCTAGTTCTCGCCTCCCTTCTCGCCCTTCGCAACTCCGGTAGCAACTCCTTCACCAGAGGCCAGAACTTGCATTCGTCACATAACAGCTGGAATCCATCTAGGTCTGAAAGTCCAGCAATGAACCAAGCCACTTGTACCGGTTTTGTAGATATAATGCAATCGGGAAGATGTAGCGTGTGTAGTTGCCTGTGAGGGGCGGTATGTTTCTCCGGAGGGACAGCTCCATCAAGGTTAATTTGAAGACGTAGAGTTTTGAGAGAGGGCCATGACTTGACGGCAATGGAAAGCGCCTGGAGAGTAAACTTGGTCCTGCTCTTGAGAGTTTGGAGAGAGAAGTCGACGATTCTTGGTAGACCAATGCCCAGGACGATGAAGTCTTCATCAACCATGAGTATATCCCCATCGACGTGGAGTGATAACGTAGTGAGAGAGTCGCAAGGAAAGATATTTCTAAGGATGGGAAGTGACAGTGTTGTAGAACCCTGGCAGGAGTGTATTATAAGGCGTTCCAGGTATCGGTGTACTCCAATAGCGCAAATTGACGTTTGGAGATCTTCAATGTGTACGTTTCTGCCGATATTCAGCTCTTTCAGATACGATCCTCCTGTCGCCAAGATGCGAATGAATGTCGCCATACTGCCGTTAACAGCGGACATACGCAGCTTCTTGAGTTTAGGAAAGGGTTCAATGAGCGACCAGGGCCATCGTGATGGGAGGTCAGGTAGCAAGCTAAGGCTGAGGCTCTCCATCGACGGCAGCTTTGCCAGCTCAAGGAGTACGGCCGTCATATCGCAGCCATGGAGTGAGACAATTCGAAGACGACGCAACCCATTGATCGGCTCCATTGCCATGACGTTTGTCCCCCACGATAGGTTGAGTTCTGTTAGATTCGGACACAATCTGGCCGTCCCAACGAC
This sequence comes from Tulasnella sp. JGI-2019a, assembly GCA_019633535.1. Classification (NCBI taxonomy): domain Eukaryota; kingdom Fungi; phylum Basidiomycota; class Agaricomycetes; order Cantharellales; family Tulasnellaceae; species Tulasnella sp. JGI-2019a. The sequence goes on along the minus strand of WSUE01000072.1, from coordinate 19,210 downwards.
GAAATCGGACATGTTCACGCCCTGTCGCTGGGTGAAATTCAAACGTTCAACCGTTGAGTGGATCCACATCAGTGCTTGGCGGATGTCTTGTGGTTCTAGAATTAGCTGTCGGACGTTTGGGAGGAGGGGTTGGCTGGGGTCGGGGTTCGTGGAAGATACGAAGGTAGGGTCGAACAGACGGTCATCTAAGACAGCGGACTTGACTCTATATGCGTAAGAACGGAACCGGGACCAGCATTGAGGGATTAGCCGCTGGAAGGGCTGTCGAAGTTTTATCATCATCAGTAAACCCGCGTCAAGGTTGCGAGGCAAGACAAGATGAGGATCACCTCGCACGACGAACCATCAGATTCCAGTATTCCAGCATGAGGTCGGCCAACATTGAGAGGCATTGCCAAGGGGGATGCTGGCTCGCAACTCGCAGTCTGAATACAGGTTTACTGACGGTTAGCAAGTATATATTTTGTCCAGCCAACAACATTTCTCACAGCTGTATCACAACCCGGCGGTATTTCCAATGATGAAAGGAGTGCCAGAAGACGGCTCAAGAAGACGCGTTCGGCCCACAAGACGTCCATGGCTGGGTCATACCAAGCTCGGCAGACCAGACCGGCGGATAGCAGGCTTCCTTTACATCCGGATCGGTACAATCCGAATTGGTCCAAGTGGAAGAATATGTCAAGTAAGATATCGTACACTAGAAGTGCGGGGTGATGTAATGCGTTCGGCGTTGGGAGTACGATAGCTGGAGTCAAACGATGGAAGCATGAATCACAATAAATGGTGATAGTGCGACATTCGACACTTACCGCCTTGATTCAGCATATTCTGAGACTTTGTGGGCTTAAGAGAGTAATCGGCCTCGTGGTAACTGGAGTAACTATCCCCAGGTGCGAGTAGTGGTCTCCCCCTGCGTTACTCGGTCGATCTCTCACGATGTGTGTAAACATGTAAACACGTGCACTCTAGAAGCAAAGGCCCACTGTTTCACAGACAGAATGAGAGTGCTTAATCGACGTCCAATGTGACTGCCCATTAAAGCCTTAAGCTCGATAGCTGAAGAATCTCTCTAGCTCTTAGGGTCTCCGATTCATGCCCAATCCTCGACCACCTTCGCTTGCTATTGTTGATTCATCTCTTACTTGCCTTCTCTACTCGTGGTATTTGTGCTAAAGTCATTGAACGTCACAATTTACAAGCGCTTGATGCTGTTACAGTCCCCGATTCTACGCGGAGGTCTTGGACCTTGCCTATGTTACCCAGAAAGAAAGAAAAGTGGTATGATGTACGAGGGGTTTATAGATTAAATCGCTAACGGGCGGTGTCTAGTGAATATAAACTGATATGAACATTAAACTTATCAGATTTGCCTCAAGCCGAGGGCGAGCTGTAGGCGAGCCCGAGACTAAAGCGGTGGGATTGGGGACGGGCGCTCGCCGCCACAACGATTAGGAATGGTTTGACGATATAATCATATTAGGGTCCCGGATGCCATATAGGATATAGGCTTACGACAACGACGGACGGTGACTGCTTTGGGACGGTGCGTGGGAACGTATAGGTGGTTTAGCTATCTGGGACAACAGTTATGGCAAAGAAGGAAATGGGCTTAAGAGTGACCTTCAACCAAACCAACGGTGAAAGTATTCCGCACCATCTATGCAATAAACCATCAAATACAACAGAGCCAACGAGGTATCGCATTTTTTTCATTCCTTATTACTTCCGCTTCGCATCATCATCCGATATTGATCTCCACCTCCCAATCGTATAATTTCCTCTCAAGAGCAAGACGTCCTTCCCCATATTGATGGAGTCCCTCATGAGGCTCATTTTGCTGCCGTCAATCTCCTGCCACTCGATGGGTACCTCGACAACCGGCATGGAGAGACGTTGAGCGAGTAAGAGGAGTTCGACGTCGAAGACCCAGCCGTGAAGGTGGAGGGATTGGAAGAGTGTTCGGGCGGAGGCGCGTGTGAAGAGCTGATAAGATAAGATGGCGGTGGAGCGCGTTAGGCGAAGGAGAGGGTAACGCAAGGCGAGTTTACATACCTTGAAACCGCATTGTGTATCGTGGATGTAGCTAACGCCGACGGTGCGAAGAAGCGCATGGAACGCGTACATCAAGCAATTCCTGAGGAATGAACGCTATATACGTACTACATCATCAATATCCGGTGTTTAATAAGCAGGAACTGAGAGGTAGACGTTACCTTGACGACTGCCTCTGTCTTGACCATATGTGCTCGACTCCCCACCGCAACCCCTTGCCCGTCACTCTCAATCCCATCAAGGCCCGTCCACAGCTTCTCCAAGTCTGCGAATTTGCTCGCTCCATCCGCATCCACCATCAAGACGCGTTCGCCACGGCAATGCAAAACGCCATGCTGTACCGCGCCTCCCTTCCCTCGATTCCTAGCAAATGTCACGACGCGGATATCGACGGTGGGGTTTTGCTTTGCAAATTCCAAGGCGGTTGATGTCGTGGAGTCTTTGGAGCAGTCGTCGATGATAATAATCTCGAACGTGCGTTTGGACATTTTAGGGAGGGAGGAGAGGTGGGAAAGTGCCGCTGTGAGCATTGGTTTTAGGCGAAGGGTCTCATTGTATGCTGGGACGATGACGGAGAGGGAGAGGGAGGGTGGGGAGGTTATTGAAGGGAGAGGAAGGGGCGCCTTGCTGTCCTTCGCGCATCGGTAGACAAGCTCGCTTGGTAGGGATTTGCGGTCGGCGGGTGGAGAGAGGAGGACGAGAGCGAGGTACAGCTACTTGATTTCAAGAAATGAACGAGGTAGCATCAGTAAATGTGAAGTGCGCAGTAACAGTAGCCGAGGTGGAATTGGATGGTCAGACTTGGGACAACGACGTGTCCGGCCCGCATGAGTGTCGTCAACGACCCGGCGAATAAACCCAAGGCTCATAGAACAAGGATGAGGAAAGCGAATCATCGTGATTGTGCTTGGGGTTTGGTGGAATGACACGTACCGCGGGTGGAAGAGCGATCAAAGGCAGTAACGCAAGGTACATGTGGTCCATTTTGGAAAGCCACCAGTCCAAAAGTGTAAGGAGAGAGGAAGATGAAATATAGGTGATATTCTAAGTGTCTATCATGCGCGTAGCGAGTGAGGCAGAGCGAGAGGCGGTCAACGCGGGGGATTGGTCAAGAAAGGGCTGTCGACGTGGTCTGCGATCGAATATCCAGGCACGCCGTCTAGGCTGCGAATAGCATCGTCACGTGTGAAATGGGACGAACAAAATTAGGCGAAAGCCGGTTTTAAAAGATCTGTAAGGTGTGGCCAGTTGTGTGTGAACGAAGTCGGGTGGCTTTAACCGCCAATAAAGTCGCCAGAGACTGGTTGCTCGTCGGGCAGATCCGTAGGTAAAGGCCACTGTTCCTACTGTTTAAATTGCAAAGTTGTTAGATCTTATCCCTCCCAAGAGGCTCCGGGTGCCTTCAGGGCTACCTGTAGCGCCGCCTGAGATTACAGGCAAGAAAAATGAAACGGGGGACGGGTGTAAATCCCGCCTCCCTTTGCGCACACCCAATAATGATGGGAAACTATTGATGAACCCTCGAGTAGTTGTAAAACCGAGACGATATGTACATATAGAGCATAGCTCGGTACTGTACAATTGATGACATTGAGAAGAAGCTAAGAGTCTAGGACCATCCACGAATGTAGCCGACAGTAATAGACAGTAATATTTCAAATCACATCTCGCCAAGAACCCTCAAGAGCTCTTCAGGACATATGCACCATGAGCTTTTGGGCTGTCCGCTCTGTGTGACAGTTGGTTTGAGGGCAGCCGTACATTTTTCTTTGCTCACCTCCCCTTGGGAATTTCTCTCAAGCTTTCATCAGGCTTATGAACGCAAGTTAATGCGTTGTGTCTCTTGGACAAATCAATGCCCGAAATCGGCCTTCCAAAGGCTGCCCTGGGATTTATAGCCCTGAATCATGTGACTTATTAGAAATCCCGAATTTTGATATGTCATCCTCGGGAAAAATCTGCCCTACATAAGGTTGTTCGGCCTTCTCCCTCCACCGCCCACCAAATTAACAACCACCTCCCAGCCACGTACGCGTCAACCTATTCCACCACTACGCTCCCCAAACATGGCCTTTTGCGCCAATCCAGAGGGATGGGGACCTATCTCTAAGCACCGGCAATTCGATCTCACACCTTGCTTCGAAAACGGTGTACTTTTGGGTGGTATCCTCACACTCGTCTTTCTTGGTAGCAGCTTAAGGACGTTCCAATTGAGAAAGACGCACATTCGCCACGAGAACGTTAAGACGAGGAAATGGCTTGGAGCTAAAATGGTGGGTGTTTTGCTATGTGGTTGATGATACGCGTTCAATGTCTAAATTGACGATACCCATCTTTTCCTGTGATAGGTTGTATACAGTCTTGTGACGGTGCTCTCATTTATAATAGACGCGAGAGCCGTTATGGCTTCTGTATCACCGCTCAAAGACCAAGCCACTTATGTTGGGGCGCTCCAAATCGGCGCCTTCCCTGCCGCAGCCCTCTTGACGCGTTCCAATCACACAAAAACGCGCCGATCATCTACCTTACTCTCCCTCCTATGGCCCCTCTACATCATCGCTCAGCTTATCACACTCCGCACTTTCTATGAGGTCAACGACGGAAACTATAAAGACATTTGGTTCATTCTCACGTCAGTGTTAACGGGCTTGGTCGCGATTGTCTTCGTGTTGGAGCTCAAGGGACCGGAACCGGAGGCAGCGTTGGGAGACAGGGAGAGTCCGTACGTTGTGGCGAACTTTTACAGCCGGTAAGGACAAGGGCAATGCTGCTCGCGATTTTGGGTGGATGAACTTAACTTATATCTGGATATTTGACAGGATATTCTTCCATTGGATGACGCCACTGATGACAACTGGAGCTTCCCGATTCATTACTGAGAAGGATATGTACGAGTTACTTCCTGACGATGAGTCCAAGGTGCTTGGGGAACGTCTGCAAAACTACTGGGACCGCCAAAAGAACAAAAACAGGTACGTAGGACATATCATTTAGTGAATACACCTGTATTCGTCTACTGATGTTTTCTTATCGTAGCTGGGCACTATGGCGAGCGCTCGCGCATGCATACGGAGGCACATTTGCCTTGGCTGGCTTGCTCAAGATCATGCAAGACATCCTCGCGTTCGCTCAACCTCAACTCTTGCGACTCTTGCTGTCGTATATCACCTCGTATCAGGGAAACTCCCAGTCCACGCCATTTGAAGGGATGGCGTTGGCGGGCATCATGTTTGTGGCGGCTTTGAGCCAGACCGCTATCTTGCATCAGGTACGTCTCTAGTCTTCTACATGCGTGTGCTCGTATTGCGACTGATGGGATACCGCTGTTTTAGTACTTCTACTTGTGCTTCCTGACTGGCATGAGGGTTCGAGCGGGTTTGGTCACGACTGTCTATAAGAAGGCCCTCGTCATTAGCAACGACTCCACAGGCTCTCGAGGCGAGACCGTGAATCTCATGTCTCTCGATGCTACAAGGATGCAAGATCTCTGCGCATACGGCCTCATCTTCCTCTCGGGTCCGTTCCAGGTAAGGCTTCTTCTACATCTTGGGCCACTTTGATACGGCTCCACGCTGATAAATGTGACTGTGATTTAAGATTACATTAGCTTTTATCTCTCTATACCGTCTCCTCGGTTGGCCTTCTTTCGTCGGCGTCGCAATCATGGCGATATCTATCCCCTTACAATCATTGATGGCTAGATATTTGAAAAATCTACAGTCCAAGCAGATGAAGATCAGAGGTATGAGAAAAGGCGCAAGGGGGTCAAACCACTCTCTAACTGCGTGTTCATCTCGTAGACGAGCGAACCAAACTCATGAGCGAACTCCTCTCTAACATCAAGAGCATCAAGGTACGTCCCTTTCCTCTCCATCTCTCCCCTTTGTCGTTTTCTGATTAACCCTACATGTATGCAGCTTTACTCTTGGGAAGAGGCTTTCAAGAAGATGGTCGGGACTGTCCGAAACGCGGAATTGCAAAAGCTCAAGACTATCGGCGTCACGACTGCTTTGAACATGGCCCTTTGGAGCGCGATCCCGCTGCTCGTATCGTTTGCGACATTCGCCGTGACGGCGTATGCTAGCTCAAAGGAGCTTACCGCAGAGATAATGTAGGCGCATTTCCTTCAGAGTGCATCGCGGTTCAAAAGCGGTGGTTTCTAACCCTTCGGGATGTACCTAGCTTCCCGGCCATTGCATTATTCAATTTGTTGGGATTCCCGCTCGCGATGGTGAGTGCTTCGGCTCACTTATGCAGGAACGCTGGCGTCTGACGCCATTTTTCGTTCTAGTTCGCCCAAATCGTCTCGTCTTGGGTTCAAGCGTCCGTGTCTGTGAATCGCTTGGCCGGGTTCTTGAGCAGCGCAGAGCTTCAGCCTGATGCTGTGCAGATCACTGATGATACAGACCTGTCTCCTGGAGACACGGTGAGTTCAGGCGCATTTTTTGTTTGTTTGTTTGCTGGGGCTGATAGATGATGTCAACTTAGGTCTTGTCGATTCGGCAAGGAAGTTTCAAGTGGCTTGGAAAGACCGCCGAGCCCACCCTCGAAGATATCAACATGACCGTGCGCAAAGGCGAACTGGTCGGCGTGATGGGACGGGTCGGCGCTGGAAAGGTGCGTCCAGCGAACATTATGGTCTCCCCTGATTTTTCACCAGATTGTTAATGTAATTGTCTGAGTTTAGAGTAGTTTGCTATCCGCCGTCATTGGCGAGATGACCAAACTCGAGGGTGAGGTATCTCTGCGAGGAAGGACGGCATACGCGCCACAGAACCCTTGGATCATGTCCTCCTCTGTCCGCGATAACATCACGTTCTTCCGCAAATTCGATCAGGCATATTATGACTTGGTCCTGGATGGTATGTACGCTCGCGCAAGCGCTGAAGTTGTGAGCTGACGTATAGACGGTGCGTGGCGGTGTGCATAGCATGCGCTCTAAGGCAAGACCTTGCTTTGTTGGCAGATGGTGACCTTACTGAGGTTGGAGAGAAGGGTATCACGCTCTCTGTAAGTTAATTCTGCATGGCCCCGATATACTAAAGCCCATCAGCTCACATATTGCGACTCTTTCAGGGGGGTCAAAAAGCTCGTGTGTCGCTTGCTAGGGCAGTTTATGCCCGTGCAGATCTCTACCTCTTGGACGACGTGCTTGCTGCCCTGGATGCGCACGTCGGTCGTCATGTGTTCGGTGTGTTCGGCCACTTGTGTTGGTCACTTGAATGATTCTAATCCGTCGGTCGTATAGATCATGTCATTGGACCACACGGATTACTCGCTACCAAAGCTCGGGTCCACGTCACCAACAGTGTTACCTTTGCCTCTCAGCATGATCAATTACATTTTATGCGTCGAGGTGCGTTGTCACGTTAGACCGAATAAGCATCCTGCTGATAGAGAGCCCGATTTTGTACCTCAGGCATATTCTTGGAGTCTGGTTCGTACGGAGACATCATGGGAAAGCCTGGCTCTGAACTATTCAAGCTCGTGTCAGTCGCAACAAGACTCTATTCTACCATCCATCCAGCGCTGACGCTTCTTATGAGTGTAGCACTGGCGTCACCTCACTGGCATCCAGAAGTGGCTCGGGAACTGTGACACCTAACGCCAATTCGGAGCGAACAGCGATCGATATTGATGACTCGGAAATGGCTTTTGACGGATCGAATGAGGACATGAAGAAGGTTGCACGCAGGAAGAGTCAAAGGGCGCCGTCCCTACTATCTCCTGAAGCCCAAAAGGCTTTGACGGATCAATCATTAGCAACGCAATCCAAGGTGGTTCAGAAGGAACGCAGGTATGCTTCAACGCTGACCACTTGTCCTTGGCATACCTGATCGGTCTCTCGCCCTATCATAGTGAGCAAGGCAAAGTGAAGCGTGAAGTGTACTGGCAGTATCTGCAGGCAGCGTCCTTCATTGGCGCCGTAGCTTATGTGTTCGCGATTATCCTCGCTCAAGGGTTCAATGTTTGTAAGTGTGCCAAGATACTTTCGTCCTGTTTAAGTGCTTGGTCCCTGACTCACGGGCATTTCAGTATCCACTTGGATCTTGAAAATCTGGGGTGAAAACAATAGGTCAAGCCACCCTCGCTCCCATTCGTTCTTCCTATCCTGGTACGGGGCGTTTATTTTTGCTTCTGCGCTTGCCGCAGTCGCTTCGGGAATTTTGCTCTGGGTTACCCTCGCTGTTCGAAGCGGAAGGCGTCTTCACGATCGAGTAGGCCGTCTATCACTAGTGCAAACTAAAGCATACTAACTTGACTACTTTTGCAGATGCTGAACGCCGTTTTACGAGCACCACTGCAATTCTTTGAATCTACTCCTCAGGGCCGGTATGTATTGATTTTGAACAGCAGAAGTCATGGCAGCTGATATCATATCGGCGTTCAGCATCATGAACTTATTCTCCCGAGATCAGTACGTTGTCGACGAAGTCATGGTTCGCGTCCTGGCAGGCTTTACGAGGAGTGAGGGTCGCTCTAAAACTGAGATTGATTATCTCGGCTGACACTGTCTTCTTTTTTCTTTTTTCAGCATTGGCGGTTGTCGCTGGCATCTTCATCGTTATCGTGGGTTCGTTCCCTATCGCGGTGATCGGCATCATACCACTGGCCTATATCTACAAGGAAATCATGATGTAAGTCTTTCACGCCACGCCTGTGACTGAGGGGATTCTGAGCCGCTTGCAGCTACTACTTGGCCACCTCACGGGAGATCAAGCGTTTGGATGCAGTATCAAAGTACGTACCACTATATTGCGTCATAATATTATAACGGCTTACCGCTTTGAAATCGTCATTCAGATCTCCCATCTTCGCATGGTTCCAGGAGTCTCTCGGTGGTCTGTCAACTATCCGTGCCTATCGATTGCAGTCAACCTTTATTGTCACCAATGAGATCAGACTTGATGCGAACCAGAGGTGCTACATGCCCTCCACCAACGTCAATCGATGGCTCGCGGTCCGACTAGAGCTCTTGGGAGGTATCATCGTACTGCTGACTACGATCTTATCCATGATCGCTCTGTTCACCAGCGGAAGAGTGGATGCCGGACTGGTTGGCTTCGTCTTGTCATATGCGCTAAATACGACTCAGGCTCTGGTGCGCAATGTGACTCTATGTTGCTCTGCAATATCGATATTTAACTCCAGGTGCCTTATAGAACTGGGTTGTTCGCCAAGCTGGAGAGGTCGAACAGAACATCGTTTCCGTGGAACGAATCATGACGTACATCGACTTGGAACCAGAGGCGGCCTACGAGATTCCAGAGTCGAAGCCAGCCGAGTCATGGCCTTCGAAGGGAGAGATTGAGTTCAAGTGGGTCCAAGAGTTGAGTTGCCTTGCCAATGGCTGACTTTAATTCCGGGACTGTAGAGACTACTCGATGCGTTACCGGCCAGACCTGGATCCTTGCTTGGTCGATTTGAATCTCAAGATTGTGAGTGGCCATCTGCCTATGAACGTATCGATTCCATGCGCTAACAAAAATCAATTTCTCAGCGTGGTGGTGAGCGTATCGGGATCTGTGGGAGAACGGGAGCTGTATGTCACCCTTGCGCTTATAACCTTTTAGCCGAGCCTAAACCATGATCATTCTTGCAGGGAAAATCGAGTTCGACTTTGGCCTTGCTTCGTATACTGGAGGCCAGTGCGGGAAGTATCAACATCGACGGCGTAGATATCTCAAAGATTGGGCTTCACGATCGTCAGTTATCTGGAATATTGCTTCAAAAAACGTTGCTGAGACCAGATTGACTTTAGTGCGTTCGGCGATTAGCATCATCCCTCAAGAACCTCAACTCTTTGAAGGCTCCATCAGACAGAACGTTGATCCCACAGGATCTTATGAGGATGTCGATATCTGGACGGCATTAGAGCAGGTATGCTCGTCCTGAAGCCATATCGTTCCGAGTGTGGTCTGACCTTTTTCTCTCCCCTTTTCTTTCGCAGTCCCATCTAAAGGAATATGTCTTGTCTCTTCCCGGTGGCCTCGATGGGGAAGTGCGCGAAGGAGGATCTTCGCTGTCTTCTGGTCAGCGCCAGCTGCTCTGCTTTGCAAGAGCTTTGTTACGCAAGGTCAGTTTCGACCATGCCATTCGAAGACGGCGTCCTAATGTTATAGTCATCCTTTCAGTCAAAAATCCTCATTTTGGATGAAGGTAATGTCCTTTCGTTGGATATGGTACGGTACGATGGTCTGATCGGTTTGTTATCGTCTTTAGCTACATCTGCTGTCGACTTGCAAACAGACGAGGCCATCCAGGACATCATCCGAGGACCTGTGTTCCAAGGCGTCACTATGCTCACCATCGCTCACAGGCTGAATACTATCGTCGGTAGTGATCGTATTCTTGTCTTGGACTGTGGCGCAGTGAGTCCTATCGATGGACGTAGGGGATTGGAACGAAGCTAACGTCGCGTCAAACACAGGTGGCTGAATTTGATACCCCCAGCGCTCTGATGGCCAATCCAGTGAGTTCTTTCAAACCATATTTGAGGAGTGCGTTCACAGTGTCGTGACTGAATACCTTGCTCCAATAGAATACGAAGTTTTATTCGTTGGCACAAGAAGCGGGGGTCCTGACGCCGCCGCAGAGTAAAAGCGCGGAGTAGATCTACTACTGGGATTAGGATATATCTCGTAGCACACCCATATAATGTTTAGATGCACCAAAGATTGCCCGGGAAACTGTGCCACGCATAGATATATACTGAACAAAGCGGCTGAAAAATCACTCAAAGTATCACGAATGTCGAATTTAGCGTATCGGTGAAAAGGTTTTAATCGCGTGGATTCGATCTTCATGCGTTGGGATCATTGGCGGACTGCAAACGACAACTTGCTGGGCACCTTTCCCCGATCCGATCTAGGGTGCGGACCCTAGATTATGATTCTAGTTGGTGTATCGGCAACTGTGTTCGAAACTGGTCGCGCCAGCGAGCCGTGCAGATTTCGGAGCGTACGGGAAGAATCAGGTTCTATACTCCCCATACTCTTGGTTGAGCGGGTACAAATCACTCCGCCAGGTCATCCACTTGGCGTATCTAAGCCAGCTATAGTTGATAATATGTCCATAGTCAGACTTAACGAGAGCTTAGTGAGAGAAACTCATGACAGTTTCACTCTCAGACGTCCTTATAGGTCTCCAATATGCACAATGCACATGCATAGATATCAAATTCCACGGGGCTGCACGGAGTTCCTCCAAATGGTCGCCGAACATCCAAAGTGAATCCTTGTAGAACATTCAGATGATGCTGAGTCGGGTACATCAGGGAGCTCGTGGTCAATGTCATTACCGCAAATGATTCGGTTCGTTACGCAATGGCAAGCCACAAATACAGGAGACCTTCACGTGAGAAGTGGATTCTCGGGCCAGTCCAGATCACCACAACCACCACTATGTCATCATGGGGAGGTAGCGAGCTGTTGTTACCTGCGCCAAATAATCTTCGTGTTCTTCCTCGACAAAGGACACGCATACAACCTATTCTGCAATCGGTGTCCGCGACAAGCCACGGGACGATTAAGCACAAACTTGACGAGAAAGATAACGGATGCATCATCACCAACATCCACAGACATACCGATTCATTGGCTCACCTGGTAAATGCTCAACGCAGCAGTAAGATGAAAAAGAAGTTGGTGGTGAGGATATACTACCTAAGTGTTGTTTCATGAGTTACAGCTACCTGCCCAGTAGGAGAGTGCATTTATGGCCCTCGGAATCGCTCACCCCAAATTCGACTTGGACGAGATGTCAAACACAGTATGGTGTGAGTGTATCATTACACTAAGACTGTGTCTCAGCAACTTATCGAAGTTCGGTAGTGGATCGCACACTACACGCTGGCTTGGACGAGTACGGCCTTTTCGCCCTCACAGTCTCGAAGGAGACTGGAACACAACTCCTCGGATTGCTTAAAAACGACCTCGAATTCCGTCAAAAACTTTTAGACGACCACGACGTTCTTTCAGCGCGGAATTCCAAACTGTTTGTGTCGACTGGTGCAGCCGTGAGCTTGACTCCACGTGTTGGTAGCTCGTACTGCTCATCCTACCCCCTTTTAATAGAACCCACTTCCAGAATGCATTACACGGCCTCAATTACAACTAGTTCTTTTACATCCCGAACAATTCCTCCCAGATGGTCTCCCACTGATCCGACGTCGATCACGAGCAGAAGCCATCTACGATACTTACACAATCACGCAGGATGGGCGGCTTCGGTGCACAACCGATGCTGCGAATGTGACTGCACGAGAATTTCCTATCGAACAGCAAGAGACGACACGCTCTGGAGTTGAAATCGTCAATGTGTGGATGTTGATCCTGAATGCAAACGCCAAGTTCAAATTCTATCAGCAGCGTTATGGCTTTCAGCACCCCCACCTTCCCGATTCCATTATTGAGGTCATCACGCTCACTATGGATATCACGCGCTTAATATACAGCAAGCCTGAGCCAACCCCTGGCGTAAGCTCAACTGCTTTATCTGGAACTCGGTGGTTAAATCCGCGTCCGGACGATGCAGAGGATGGCGACAGTGACGAGAGCCGGAGCCAGGGCCCAGATGGTTCTAGTCATAGTGGTGATGGTGGTGGTGGGGATGTCACTGGCTCGAATGTCCAGGGCGCAAGTGATGTCCCACAAAACAAACGTGAAGTACTCTTACTTAGTATCGAGTACCAGATAACTCACTGCCGTCCATGATCCATTCCCCAAATAGTTGATCTTTTTCTATCACTTCCACCAGACGAGATGGAACAGATGGGTAATGAATGGTTCTGCGGTTCGTGCTCTGAGATTCGTTGAGCTCCGTTGGACGCTTATTGAATGGAACTATTACAGGCTATGATAGGCTTGTAGCAAATCACGATGAACTCTTCGGACGACCGCCAGGTGAGTGAGGGTATTGCCCTTAGCGTGGCTGAACAACAAATGATGATTTTCTACTCATCCGAAAAGACTCAGCCTATAAGTCGCCGGATCGGATAATGCAATGGCTCACTGAAGTCGTATGAATATCGCCGGGCTCTAGCTTTGTATTTTGATTGTATAATATTTACCGTTATCTTTAGGTAGACTATGAACAAAAATAAATGCTGCCATAGCGCTGTTAACAGGATGAACTTAGCGTCGGATGTCGGGGTGGCGCATCGTACATGTGAAAGACGAGCTAGATTTTCTTGAGCGCCATCCTGTGTCCACCCTTCTCGAATGATGTGAGAATCGACGATGAAATCAAGCTTTGCCTAAGCCGTAGTGTCATTCAGAAAGTGCTGATAGCTTAGTGGGTATGTGTAGGAAAGTCTCAAAATGCTCATGGGTAGAAGCGTGGGTAGACGAGGTTTCATTATCCGATGAGAGTAATCTACGGATGAACATAGATGGGTAAGGAAGATAGAGAAGTCAAGCAGTGTTCAAGTTAGCTGGTGATGATGAGGGTAGAGAAGGGGCTCTAAATTGGTTGGAATGGATCGCTTCGCGGATTGTAGTGGGAGGACGATGAAGATATAATGTGATATCGATAAGGTGATCTGGGGGGTTAATGACGGTGTATCGTAGCGGTAAGAAGAAGGCGGGACGAGTGACGTTGAGGCTAAAGTGGTCGAGATGAAGGTAAGGCTAATGCTGGTAGCGAAGAAACTTGGTCCACAAATAGACCGAAGTACGCGATCAATGTAATGAGGATGGAGGGGAGGGAACTGATGGTTTGACCAAGCTGGCATGGGGCGAATTTCAAGCCGTCTATAGGGCGAGGTGTTACCCTTGACCCGGAAGTGGCAAAAGTTACCGCAATGCGCGAAACCCTGTTGGCGCGACCCTTCCCTTTCTCGCAGTGCCTCCGACGAGTCTACGGATGTGCATCATGATGATTCCAACCATCAACGAGCCCCAACACTCGACTTATTCTCTTGTTCGAGTTGCGTGCTCCACCAATTCAAACTCCCGTTGGAGACAGAGGCGTACATCTTACATGCCAAGTCGATGTTGGGATCCAAACTGTGCACTTCTAGGAGCTTCGCAGGTAGCGCGACCTCCGCAGAGAACGGGTTAATGGACTCCCTTGCGGGTGACATTCTTATCTCAGCGATGGTTTCGTGTACAGCGTTTGACGATTCCTGGCATGTTGTGTCTTCTTCGAGTGATGTGATTGTGGTCTGCGGGGTCGAGAGCTGAGAGTTGCACGAGCTGATGGGAGACGTCATAGAGGATGCGGGGGTACTCTCAGGAGTGAATCTGAGACGTTGGTGATTCGCTTTGCGGGTGAGTGTCGAGCGATCGGTGGTAGGAGGGTTTGTAGGAGAGATGATGCGATGCGGGGCCCTGACGAGGGCAGGGGGAGGGGGAAGGAATTGCAATTCTGAATCCTCATAGTCTTCAGTGCAAGATTCGTAACAGTATCTCCTAGATTCGAGGGGAGTATTCGAGATCGAAGGGAAGGTTCGGTCCTGAATGGACATCGTTAAGGATTCAGCGCCTTTCCACAACGTTCAAGTCTCCGTGGGAAGTACTCACAAGTCCCACAGCATACACATGGTCCAAGTCGACTGCTAAGCCCGTAGGCGTCACGGGTGTGGCGAGCTGACCAGCTGAGGCAGCTCTCCACTGAATGACAAGGGGATGAGCTACCGCCAATAAACAGTCTTTTTGTCCATTTTACTCACCTTCTTCGGTAGGAACCTGGCTTTGAGAGAAGCGAGCCCCCCGGCCTTAGGCGATCCGATGTCCTTGAGGGGAAGTAAATCAGTCAGTCTCGATTGTAACCGCGGTCAGAGAACGAAGAAACCGATACACGTACATGATTATCAGGGTTCTCTTTGACCTGCTGCTTGCGTGTAGCGTTCTTGAATGCCCAGGAGATCTGACGACGGACGCATTAATATTGTGCGTTTCTTGAGATGATGGAACGGAAGAAACCGATGGATGAAAGATACACACCAGGGTCCTGACGCTTCGCTTCTTCGCGTGCTGATGTTGTAATCCAGCAGCCAGCTTTTCTTGACGGGGGTTATAATGCATCGAGGAAGCGTGAGGCAGGAGAGGGCTGCAGAGGAGAGCGAGTTGAAGGTGGCCCGGAATGGGATGTTCTGGCGGACTGGTGGTGGGGGATATAATATGACGAGAACTTCGGCTACTGTGCAAGCAGCGGCGGATTTGTTAGATCTACGTGAGGGCGAGGAGGGAGATAGGGGAAGGAAGAGCGGGGGGAAGATAAAGGTTGTTTTGTTCTGGAAAGTTACAAACTTGGGCGCCTTTGAAATGGTGAAAGTCTGCTCGAGCGCAGACGATGGGGCCAGCTGACCTCTACGTCCATCCTAAGCTAAGGAGTAGGATGTCAAAATCAGTCGCCCTGTACCTCTAGAAGGAAGATTGTGATAGTATTACCCTTTACATGACTGAACAGTGATGATGGTTTCGATTCATCGGGAAAGACTCAGTCTATAATTAGGTCACCGGACCGGATAATGCAGTGGCTCACCAAGGTCGCATGAACATCGCTGGGTGCTGGCTGAGGTTTGTTTTGTATTTTGATGATATTATTTTTGACGTTACCTTTAGGTAGACTATGAACAAAGATAAATGCTGCCATAGCGCTGTTAACAGGATGAACTTTGCGTTGGATGTCAAGAGGGCGGATCGTACACGTGCAAGCTGAGCTAGATTTTCTTGAGCACCATTCTTTGCCCCTCTTTCTCAAACGATGTGAGGATCGACAATAAACTCAAGCTTTACCTGAGCTGTGACGTCATTCAAAAAGTGCTGGCGGCTTAGTGGGCATGTTTAGGAAGGTTTCAAAATGCTCATGGGTAGAAGCGTGGACAGGAGAAAGCAGCTAGCAACAGACCAAGTTCATTATCTGATGGGAGTAATCTATAGATGAACATAGATGGATAGAGAAGATAGAGAAGTATAAGATGGTTAAGCAGTGTTCAAGTTAGCTGGTGATAGGGACGGAGCTCTAAATTGGTTGGAATGGATCGCTTGGCGGATTGCAATGGGAGTTCGATGGAGATATAATGGGATGGCGATAGGGTAATCTAGGGAGTTAATGGTGGTGCATCATAGCGGTAGTAAGACGGCAAGATGAGTGACGTTGAGATCAAGGTGGTTGAGACGAAGGTAAGATCAATCCTAATGATGAAGAAACTTGGTCCACAGATAGACCGGAGTACGCGACGAATGTAATGAGGAAAGAGGAGAGGGGACCGATGATTTGATTAAGCTGGCTTAGGGCGATTTTCAAGCCGTCCATAGGGCGAGGTGTTACCCTTGACCCGGAAGTGGAGGGAGCCACCACAATGCGCGAACACTTATCGCAACCCCGTTGGCGCAACTCTTCCCTTTCTCGCAGTCCGACAAGTCTACGGATGTGCATCATGACGATTCCAACTATCAATGAGCCCCAGCACTCGACTCATTCTCTTGTTCGAGTCGTGTGCTCCACCAATTCAAACTCCCGTTGGAGATAGAGGCGTACATCTTGCAAGCCAAGTCGATGTTGGGATCAATATTGTGCACTTCTAGGAGCTTCGCAGGGAGGGCGACCTCCGCAGAGAACGGGTTAATGGACTCCCTTCCGGGTGACGTCCTTGTCTCAGCAATTGAAGTCCTTTCCATGAGCTTGAGCCCTTGTGCCACGATGGTTTCATGTACAGTGTTCGACGATTCCTGGCATGTCGCGTCTTCCTCGAGTGATGTGATTGTGGTCTGCGGGGTCGAGAGCTGAGAGTTGCACGAACTGATGGGAGACCTCATAGAGGATGCGGGGGTACCCTCAGGGGTGAATCTGAGACGCTGGTGATTTGCCTTGCGAGAGAGCGACGGGCGATTGGTGGCGGGAGGGTTTGTAGGAGAGATGATGCGATGCGGGGTCTTGACGACGGCAGGGGGAGGGGGAAGAAATTGCAGTTCTGGCTCCTCGTAGTCTTCGGTACCACATTTGCAATGGGATCCCCCAGAATCGAGGAGAGTATTCGAGGTCGACAGGGAGGCTCGGTCCTAAATGGTTATCGTCAAGGATTTAGCGCCTCGTCCCAACGTTCGAGTCTTCGTGGAGAGTACTCACAAGTCCCTCAGTATGCACATGGTTGGAAACCACTGCTAAGCCCGTAGACATTACGGGTGAGGCAGCTGAGGCGACTCTCCACTGAGTGACAAGAGGATGAGCTACCGCCAATAAACAGTCTTTTTGTCCATTTGCTCACCTTCTTCGGTAGGAATCTGGCTTTAAGAGAAGCAAGCCTTCCTGTCTTAGGCGATCCAGTATCCTTGAGGGGAAGAAAATCAGTCAGTCTCGATTGTAACCACGATCAGAGAATGAAGAAACCGATACACATACATGGTTATCAGGGTTCTCTTTGACCTGCTGCTTGCGCGCAGCGTTCTTGAACGGCCAGGAGACCTGACAACGGACTCATTAATATCGTGTTCTCCTGAGGTGATGGAACGGAAGAAACCGACGGATGGATGAAAGGTACACACCAGGGTCCAGGCTCTTCGCTGCTTCTCCACGTGCTGATGTTGTAATCCAGGAGCCAGCTTTTCTTGACGGGGGTTACAATGCATCGAGGAAGCGTGAGGCAGGAGAGGGCTGTGGACAAGGGCGAGGGGAGGCAGTAGCCCGGAACGGGATGTTCTGGCGGACTAGTGGTGGGGGATGTAATATGACGAGAGCTTTGGCTACTGAGCAAGCAGCGGGAGATTTGTCAGATCCAAGTGAGAGCAATGAGGAGATGGGGGAAGGAAGAGCGGAGAGAAGATAAAGGTTGTTTTGTTCCGGAAAGTTACAACCTTGGGCGTTTTTGAAATTGTGAAAGTCTACTCGAGCAGGCAGACGATGGCACCAGCTAACTTCCATGCCCATCCTAAGCTGAGGAGTAGGACATCGAAATCAGTCGCTCTGCACCTCTAGAAGGAAGATTATGCCCTATCAGAGAATATATAAGGTGTTTGAGCCAAATAAAATAAATAAAACACAATCTCAATAACTGCCACAACCCCCACCCCAGGACATGGCGCGGCGTTCGGAAGGCAAAGTCGGCTGGGTGCTGCTGATGAGGTTACATTCCCGCCCTACAACCTCTCCCACCACACCCACCTCATTGGCTACACCAGTGACACCCTCCTTACTACAACCCTACACAGCCCTCTCCCTCACCTTGCCACCACAATCACCATCCTCACTGCCCTTCACGTTTACAAGCATACCTCAACCCACCTGTCTCAACCCAAATCTCTTGACCCATGAAGAAAAGATTGTCCCTCACTTGAACCTTTTAGCCATATGTTTAGATTCTGACGCGTCGCGACGCAACCAGGATGTGGTGGCGTCCAGAATTGAGCCCTAACTCTGAGGTGGAGGTGGCAGCATCGGCATTCATTGTCTGCATACTTTCGGAGTTCACATGATTTCCTGTTACTAGTGCAATGCACGCCATCCTGATGAGGCATTGATCTAGGTTCTGATTCTCATTCAGCGGAGTTCGATCAACTGCGACGATAGTAACCATGAACATGAACAAGGTTCAAAGTTCAAACAATCACTCACCTAACGACACCCAAGTTCTCTTGATCTTGGTCTTGTGCCTTTGCACCGTTGTTGTGCTCAAGAAGCCAATCAATGAGAGACCAGCCACAAACCACACCATGCTTGAAGCATGATCCGAAAACATGAGATCAAACAGTGTACTTCAAGCCTTGTAGGTGAGCTCAGAGATCTCCCAGGTGGCCTTGAGTAGAGGTGTCTTGCGTTAGTGTGTGGGCCATGCAGTGTTATCTGACACTGAAGAAGGCATCAAACCATCGTGAGCTCACACAAGAAACATAGAAGAAACAATGTGGTGGGTATGTGAAGATGCATATGCACCATATTAGCAGTTGTGTCCAAGTATCTAGGCCCTGACAGATCCTTGAAATCTCCAGGAATGTGTCATATTGTATTTGCCCTCATCGCCTACATTTGCCCTATGCGACTTCACACCAAGCAAATGCCCATTGGTTTACATTCATCCTTGCAAAACGCGCCAAGTCCCCAAGTCAACATTTGTTATGTTTGTCCATTCTACCCACGCACCTTGGAAAGCCAACATTTCTACATGTTGAAGTATCTACACGCGCGGAGGGGAAGTCACTGTTAACGGGGTTATGTT